>LPNX011236665.1:0-16984 GCA_001517045.1 Pseudotsuga menziesii | reverse complement strand
GGCGGTCACAGGCATTATCATCAATTAGCTTTGAAGCCGTATGTGGCTGGCTAGGAGATATTTTGGCTGGCTAGTAAATTGCCTAACCAAACTGGTAGCTGCATGAATGTGGGGTAAAGACCCCCTTAACTAAATAAGTAGTAGGGTTCCTCCTATATTTAAGGGCGAAGGAAAGATTAGTTCTGGTCTGGGCGCCTTATGACTTTATTTCTGACTTGCCTTATTGCAGTAGATTGTCTTATTGCCTTCTGACTTCTTGCCATAGAGTGGAGAGATGAAGGGGACTGGGCTGGACATGAAAGGAGAAGGATGGATTATTTTCACTGGCCTTAAAGACTCAGGGCTAAAGATGGAGAAGGCACCGCCAGCATTTGTACTGATGCATTTGAGAACCGTATTAGTCTAATTAGTAGCTTAAGTAACTGGCTGGTTAAGCTGTTCATATTACTAGCCTCTACGGGAACCATTTCAATTCAATATTTCCGCCCCGTAGGGAAACAATTAAGACTAGTGGTTACTTATTATATCTCTCTAATACTAGTTTTGATCGATCCTCTCTAATAAGCGATATGGGCGATATTGAACCCCGTAATTTTTGATCAAAAAGAGAACCCGGTAAAACGAACGGTTCTTTGGCAAGCAGGCTTTGATGTGACTTATAGTCCTTTCTTTATAGTATCCAGAATAGTATCCTTCCTGGCCCTACTATACTTTCTATTTATAGCATAGATACATTATATATTATATATATCTGAAAGAATCTGGGATTTGATCCAGCCACAGGTTCCCCTATGGCTACCTTGATTCGTTCGGAATAACGGAAAAATATTTAGTACGATATCGCTTCACACCTCGCGGTGCTTAAGCTATTTGCCTATCGAAGTTATGTTCGCTCACCTCATACAATAACTTACAAGGAAGGATTTCCCGCTTAGATGCTGTAATTTCCGCAGTTATTCCATACTGACTTGGCTGCCCGGCGCTGCTATTTATTGGCGTGACAACCAGTACACCATTTGAGGGAATATAATAGTATGGATGTAAACAAGCATCAACATAGGTAATTATGGAGCGTAATCGATCGCTTGCGGAGGATATCTATCTTATCTGTCAGAAGGAAGCTCGAGCAAGCAAGAAGTTATCTCTTCGCCAAGGCCCTGACTTCTCATATATTGATCGATATAAAACCGCCGTATTAAATATACGTAAGTAATAAATAGTAATTATTTTCATATTGATCCATCCATTGATTTCGAAATGTCCATCCATATTCACTTAATAAATATGAGAGATATCAACGCGCATCCACGTGTATAGAAATACAACTTTACCTGTGACCGGCAGGGAGCACTAGATCTACTGTCCTCACTTTACCGAAGGGCCATATGAGCTCTACTCTTCTCTTATCTGTAGGTTTAATTGCATGAAATAAGAGTGTTCCAGAAAGGGAATCATAAGTAAGGTTTAACAAGTACAGGTATAACGATTACGGAAACATACCAGTTACACTATCTACGTATTAAACATAATGAATGTGTTAAATAGAGGTATACGATTAAAGCTCTATACTAGTCAGCTTGGTTAGTTTGATCAGGTGAATACTACAGGTGAATCAATTAGGCAAGTAAGCTTACTGTTTACTCTAGCAGTACTACCACTCATTGAACTAGAAGTGTTACGATAGGTTAGCCTTGGTGTGTAATATGAGTATAACCTGGATGCTTACAGCTTTTATTACTAGCTTATACGACATAGAGCTATTCCCATTGAATGGTTGATCTAAGCTATAACTATAGCTGCTATTATGTAATCATAGTAGGTTATGATTTACACATAAAGCCCATACATCTGTATTACTTGATTACACTATTAACCTAATTGAACTCGAACAAATAGGGAACCAAGCATAAGCTTAAACAATTAAGGTAATAAGAGTATGTATTATATGAGCTTTTAGGCATATTAAATAACATTAACTATGTAGAAGCTTGTAAACAATAGAGATGCGTTGTAGTTAGTTAAGCAATGAGGTGAGCTCTAATCAACACCATTATGATATCCCTTATATGACTCTAATAAATCACCTCTATTAAGTATAACCAATTTGTATCTTCTCTATAGGAATACCGCTCGGCATTAGGTGGTCTGGTGTTGGTATGGAGGTGCTTGCTTGATGGAAAATAAGTGAAAGTGGACGGTTATTGGAAGAATTGGAAACTTTTGTTTACCTAGAATAGGAGTGAAAATCAGCGTTACATGATATGACTAGCTCTCCAGTGACCAGGTATGTTTGTTTCAAGGTCTTCGGTAAGCTTTCATAACGCTACAATAAGGAGATTGCTTATTTAGATTGATGATTCATAAGGCATGGTTTATTTACCTCTGTTTTCTTCCTTTGATATAGATGGATATCGAGATATATGGAGATAGATAGATGGATATAAAGCCGCGCGAAGGGAAGCTTTTACTAATAATGCCTATGCCTATAGGACTAGTGCTGGGTCAACAGGGTATAGATATTTGAATAGATCATTGATTGGACCTGGATCTGTAAGGTATGCTACTTATGGGTAATTTGTATAAGCTACTCGTGCTGCTGAACCAACCTTTGTTCTTTAATTTGGATCTACTGCTCCTGTCTTTGCTCTTGCCCCTCCTCTAAGAAGACTGGCCCTCAAATCAATCAATCCAAGCAGTTTGGCACCTGATCATATACCCTCTGTTTCCTCGAATTGCATATCAACGTAAGCATATTGTAGGTTCAACTTGCTTATCTGTCACTTTCCTGTTTATTCCCTCCCCTCCCTGGTTAGGTGAGGCTAGGTGACATGGCAAAGCAAAGTGCATCTTCATAAAGTTTAGAGGTTACAGGTGTGAAAGGCTTCTGGCTGATTCCATCTGTTGGACCTACCTAGTGGACTTGGCTTGGCCGGTGATGGGGGCCTTCCTTCCTTGCTTGTATAGTAGTTGGGGGGAGCACCTTCCTGCTTCGAACTTAACTGCTTCTTACTCTCGTTCAAACTGATAACCACTACTTGTTGGGACTTGGTGGTGGCTTTGCTCCTAGTGCTGGTAGAGATTTGATCTACTTAATCTACTCAATCAACAGCATCAACGGCTGCTGCTGCCTTTACTTCTTTCATATTTGCAGGTGCAAAGCCTAGTAGGTAGGAAGGCAATTCCGCCAGGTATTGGGGAAATAAATTAAGAAATACCAAACATTGAATTATTTATAAATTAAGCTGGTTAAAAGAATGAGATTCCAAAGCCATCCATTCCTATACAAAATCCCGTTGATAAATATCCGCCACCTAACCACCAAATTCATCAGATAAAGATACGTGCTGGAGCCCTTCTACTAGCCTTTACTATTACTACTAATAGCAGTGGGCAAATGCAGCGCTTTCCGGTACTATTAATAATAACAAGTATAACTACGGTATTTCCATATCTTCCTATTCCTAGGTCCCATAGTGGGCCATACATAGTGGGCCATACATAGTAGGTGGTGGCTCTCTATCAGTATTAGGTTGTGGTTATCCGTATAGGTAGTGGGATCTCCGCGCCTCCCACCCATAACCAAATATTAATAATTGTTCAGGACTGCCTCGATTTGCTCAGATATAAAGGGAGTTGGAGTAGTGGGCTATCCTAGAGCTGGGTTCTCCTCGTCCCCCCAAAAATAGGTGTTAGGGAAGGAGGGCATAAATAGTTTGGAATTTTCTGCCTTATTCTAGGAGGGTAGGGGTTCAAGTCCTCTTCTTGCTCATGTGGTTAGGTTACCTATTCCGAATAAACATGTTCACCAATAGGAGAATCAATCCGAAGCGATATGTTTAGGGATAGCGTTAGCCGAATTAGGAGCGTAGGGACAGAACGAGAAACACTTGTTAGGATGATTTATAGTTTCATTGGCTGCTTTCGTTTTTGTAGTAGTGGTGGTCGGATTCCCGTCGTGAGTGCACAGATGATTACGTGCAAAAGAGGGCCGGTGAACCACTTCTTTTTTATAAAGGCAGTTTACGCATACAGAGGGCTCTCTGGTGGAGATATCTTAGCCAGACATGTGCGGAATCTTATGTATTTTTGATAAATCGTTGTTGTCGAGAATAGAGAGGAAATACGGTGTAGACTTAGTAAGGAAGAGAGTATCATATACGTTGGGGTGCATCCTGAACCGCAATCCGTATGTGTGAAGACAATTCGCAGGCGCGTGTTTGGTTCTATTTATGCGGGCAAGTGGGACATACTAGAGCTAGATCTTTTTTTTAAAAGGGAATAAACTTCTGGTGTAAGGTACGATTTTCCCTAGTGAGCCGCTGGGTTGCGAAGGCATAACAGTAATAGACATGGAAATTGCTAGAACTGCCTGCATACTTTCTAAAAATTAGTACCCAGCGGCAGAGCGAAGCTGGGAAAAAGACAGAATCAGGGCTTTTTTTACCCAGAACAGGGTTAACCTGAGTAGGAAGCCTTGAGATGGGTATAATTATGATGGTATGGCATTGGACTTTTACTATTCCTCAATAAACAAAACCTAATACGACACAGTGGGTTGTTTCCGCTGTCCCGATAAACCAATACTATAGTTTATGTGAGGGAGGAGTCGCATGGCAACGACCTAGCGCATGCCGCCGGCCCCGAAGACAAAACCTACCTAACGGTCTTTCTCTCATTGTGTATCCGCAGCTCGTTAATCCTATTGTACCGGATCTCAAATCATAATCCTTGTCTGGACCGGTTCCCGTCCCGATAGACGATAGCTGGTTGTTGGCTTTCTTTGTCTCGGCTCGAATCCGTGCGTCTATATACTTCCGCCGTGGGGTTTTCATCACGCTCACTTGTGCGTGTTCATATTCATCTTACGTACGTTGTTCTGGCTTGAGAGTAAAGGAGGAGGTAACGGAGCGGAGAAGCCAGAGGGATATTATAAACGGAGTGACTGTACAACTCCCTCACTATTTGCCAACTAACCTTGTTTCCTCAGTCCGGAAAGCAGTGAGTGACTCAAGCCCCTAACTAAAGCTCGAACCTCGAACTACAGCTTGAGCGCGCACTCGAACTCCTAGCTCAGGCAGGAGTTGAATCCGGAGTGGAAGCCGGCTGGCCATAGGGATATTATAAACCGAGGCATTGTGTCCTTCCTTTCCGCTCGCAAGGTTCAATGCAAGATTTTCAAATGAAGGATGGCTCAGAGAAAGACTGATTGTTTCAGTTACGGTCTTTTATAGTGCTTATAGAGGGCTTAGAGAAGGAACGAATACCGAGACTCAGCGCAAGCACCGTCAGCTAGCGGATCAGGATTTGAAGTCAAGCTCTTTAAGCAGAGGGCCCGCCCTATGTTGGTTGGAGTCCCTCGGCGAGAAAGAAAAGAGATAACTAACTGGCACCTTACGAACTAGTTGAGTATACGTGGTAAACGGAACACTAACCAAATCGATAAAGAGAGAACTCTAAGTGAAAGTCTAAAATCTTGTTAGATTCAGATTTCATATAAAGGCAGCCACTGCTCTGCTCGAGGCCTCAACAAATAATATAGTGGGATAGCCAGCTAGAAATTTGATTCCGAGATATCACCCTGCAGTACCTGCTTCCATCCCATAGGTGACAGAAAAAATGGTGGAGTCCCTAGTAGCGGATCCATGGCCGGATCCAGAGGCAGCGGACCCATAAATCACTCATATGCAGAGCCTGAAGTGGATTCTGTTCTATATTCGGATCGAGATGCAGATGCACGTGATGCTGGTGGAGACCAAGACCCTGTAGCTTTCCTAGTAGCACAGACAGAAGCACGAGCGGATCCATACCTTCGTTATCCATAGCCAGTAGTAGCAGCAGTTCCACCGGTACTAGTAGCATACCTATAAGTAAACATATCCAGATCTAGACCCAGTCCTTTCTATAGATCCATCAGTGGATCCAGTAGCATATAAGCTAGAAGCTAAGGAACACTTTTTTGGATTCCTTGCCATGTATTATTTCTTGAAGGGACAAAACTGTCACTGAGACTAACACTATTATCCTTTTTAGGCACGCACGGGCCTTCATATAAAATAGCCTCTCCTGACTTCCTCCCTTTGGTCCGGTACCTCCCTATAGATTGGGAATTCACTCCCTTCGGGCGGGCTATTACCTACCTTAAGGGAAAGCTGAAGAGGAAGCTGCACAGAAGGCAGCAGAGGAAGCAAAGCAAGCAAAAACATGTGGGCCTTAGGGAAATGGAAAGAATAAGAGAAAAGGCGAGCAAGATGACAAAGGGCCACCAGATAAGAAGGTGAGGACCAAGAGCTCAGGAGAAAAGGCAGAAGGGCAAGCGAAAGCGATAAAAACTTTTTCTCTTCGTGGGAGGTGGTTGGTCAATTCATTCATCTGCTTCGTGGGGGCAGAGCAATACACACACAACTCTAATAAAGCTCAAAGGCAGGTTGTACCGAGTTTAGCATCCCGGGACTAGTGGAAGTAGGGGTTTTTAGGGGACCCGAGCCACAAGGTGTTTCCTGTTGCGGACCCTGATGCGATGTTTTGGGGATAAAGCAGTAAGACCCAATAATCATTTTTATTATGCCCTCAGGGTTCGGAGCTTCGATGTGGTTCAAGAGGGGTAAATGCAAGGGGAACTATTTACTTCTTTGTGTTTATATAATCTATCCGAATATCTAGATATACTAGTAATTAAATTGCTCATGCCCCACCTCCTTAACATAGGCCACCCTTTCAGTAGTGAAAATGCCAGGTGCCAGGGCAATAGCAGCTTAAAGGCCCTTCCCTCTAAGCTCTCTTACCCGCGCCCAGTGAGGAGCTCAGAGGTATAGAGCACTTGTACCTTTGGCTAAAAGCCCGTAACTTCCCGGCTCCATATACGGATGCGCAACTACGGGCCAGAGGTGAGTGTTTTTACAGATACACTTTGAGTTACGACCCCTTTTAAGGCTCAGGCCTAGCTAGACACTTAACTTAAGGTACCAGTATACAGCCCTTCCTTTAGGGAGGGAATGATAAGCCTACACGATGAATGGAGGAAGTGGGTGGCACTATAAAGGAACAACCTGTCGTTGGATCGTAAGAACTGCCTTACTCACTACTGCCTTAACTTCAGAGGAGATTGAATGGGGGGTCAGCACTTAGACCTTATTGATATTACATTTATAAGCCTATTTCAGAAATGAATGTTTGTGCAACAACCTATTGCTATCAACCCCACCTTTCCTGTTAACCACCTGACACTTGCTCACTGAACTTAGTGATTGATTGGACTTGATTCACTTGATTGCAGCTTCCAATGAAAAGAAATGAAAAAAGGCTGGTCGACGGAGCTGAATGCGAACTGAATGCGGCAAGGGTAGGTACGAGTATTGCTAGGTTCATTCAGAGGATGAGGGACCCAAGTGAGCAAGAGTGTAAGTAGCCCACCAGACGAACACAAAGGCGGGCTGGGTTGCTCGATTCTGAAGTATCAAAGGGGTAAGGCTACCTTCCTGTTAGGTTACATTTACCGGGGTCCCCTTTTTTTCCCTGGTTCATCCCATTCCTCCCCTTTCCCTTTTCCCCAGACTTGAGGACCTCCAAGTAATCTTTCCCTTCCAAAGTGCCACTTTTAGGGGCCTACTTTGGAAGGGAAGGAGGGCAATGATAAGATAGCCGTACCTGGAGGATACAGAAAAGAAGGACCAGGTGGACTGATTCTCCCACATTGAAAAGAAGTACTGGAGGCAAAACAGGATATCAGCGTGTAAATAGAATCTTAGCTTAGAACAGCAGCTGTTTAAATAAAGAAGAGCTCTAATGTGAGGAACCCGAACACCGGTAAAAAAGAAATAAGAGCCCTTTTTCAATTTCCCTGGTGAAATAGGAGTCCTGGTGACAGAGCCCTGGCTCAAATAGACACGACTGGTTCCATATAATCCCCCGGTAGTTAGAGAGCCAATTACCCTGGTTCCATATTAATGAACGGAGGAAGGTGCGAGATGAGGAGCGAAGGTTGGTACTCAATGGCCAGTAATCGCTGTCGTGTTTGTTGGGGATTTGAGGCATAATCTCATCCACTGGAGTTTCAAACAATGATTTGTCTTAAGCCAAATTGGTTAATTATGGCGTTAAGGTGATTCCCTTCCATCCAGCCATGCAGCAATTGATCATGGGTAGCAAAGGAAGCTACGTCCTCATTGAATCGATCATCCAGCCGTGTCTCTTAAGTTCTGACTTTAGTGAAGAAATCCGTCAGTTCCACGATATCTGCTGAAGTGCTGGCTTTAGATAGAGAATAAGGCAGCAGTTCCAACGATGAAGCAATCCAAGACTTGTGAGTAGCTGTGCAACCAAAAGAGTAGTAGTCCTGTATACTTCAAAGGGTAATGGCAAAAGTAAGTGTGATTCCAGGTCTGTGAATGCTGTATGGAAGGGGGGGGCTCTATGGGAAGCAAGTGCAAGGATCCATCCAAAGAAAGGTAAGTCGTAAGGCGCAGAGCGGTTTCTTTTCCTCGCGGGCTTCCCTATACTTTTATGCACTAGTAGGAGATAAGGATAGGGATGATGCGATGCCCAGATGATGTGATAGGGATTACGCGATGCCAGCCTAAGTAAATCTTTACTTTATACTTTCATCCCGGCTACCCAGGCTATATATCCCGCTATCCAGTTATTAACTCTATCCCACTGAGACCGAACTTACTTGGAAGAGTCAATTTTATTACAGACTCGGTCGGCTGGCTATATGAACACAAGGAGAAGGCAGTTGAGGAGGGCATATTTGTTGAGCGGAGCAAGGACATAGACTAGGCTATCTATCCAAAGCTACCCAGGTGAACGTAAAGGCTATCCTGGTTAAAATACTTGGTTAAACAGCTAACAAGGTTGTAATAGGAAATCGTGGTGGATGGGGCTTATCGTGTTGGAATCATATTGTACCGTCGAACCAATTTACTTATACCAACCAATAGTCAAGAAGAGTAAATGGGGTGGGACAACCTTGTTTGAATGGGTTGATAAGAATATTATTGAATATTAAAGTGAATAACAAGCAATCGAGGAACGTACATCCTTGGACAATGTGAAATGGAAAAAGAAAAAACTAAGTTTACTTGTAGAAAATTGAACGAGACAGAAGACAATGAAGAATATATGAGCTAAGAGAAGCTGCAGACCCTCGTCGATCGTGAAGAAAGGAAGTAGCAGTGGAGCATAAGATAATATGCTAACCCTACCTGAGTCGAGTGTTGAGCACTAGGTGCGTAAGAGGAAGCAACTACGACGGCTCTTTAAACTGTTGATCCAGTGTAGCATCAGGTCGACGGAAGGCTAACCTTATCTGAGTCGATATATTCAAATTGGCTAGATGTGGAAAAGGAAGCAAACGCGACGGTTCCTATTCTGGACGAAAATCTACAAATTGTAGAAGCATTTTTGGAAGCTCTACAACTGGAAAATAATGTTGAAATCGTTGAGGTAAAGAAGTCGGTACCTACGACGCTTAGAACACCATACACAATATGAAAAAGTCTCAACATTAATGAAGTACTCCAGCAGTGTTTACATATTGAACCTGCGGAGAAAAGGGATAAGCAGGTCTAGTTCTTTATTCAGGTGGTTAACTCGAGGAGGCATTTATGTGAAAGGTAAGTCTATTTATTCCTAGCAAGGAGTAAATTCTAATTCCTGAATCATATGGGCAAGGTTCGGTGGGACCAGAATCTAATATGTGGTACCCAGAAGAATTCATAAGGTTCGGTATTAGGTAAAAGTATAGATAGAAGAGCTCGTGGTACCTCGGACTTATAGCTTCATCAATGGATTGGGCATCATTCCATATCCTACCTAGGGTGAAGAAAGTAATCAAGAAGGGTGAGGTACGGAGTAATACGATCCGGTCCTGATAATATAAGTATATAGAAGTACCTGCTCATTCAATTAATTAATCAAGTGTATAGGGCAGGTGCTAGGTCTTCCGGTGGGTAAAGATTTTGTGTGTAACCAAGAGTAAGGGTAAGGGGGGGGTTAAAGAGATCCATAGCAGGCCTACTAGAGTCTTACTGGCTGCTCTTCAGCAATGGGTTAGGCAGTAAGTACTCCATCTCCGTTGGGTGAGGACAGTAATCAAGGGTAAGAGTTAGTTTTTGCAATCCGGTCCTTATAAGAGGAAGAGGTTACAGTCTCGACTCAATAACTAAGTGCATTCATTCCTCAAGTGGTCTAGAGCTAACAGGTCTTCTATGATGGATTCAGGTGGTTGTGTGGAACCAAAGTATAGGGTTTAGTGCCTCCCGTACAAAGGTGTTGTTCCTGGGTGAAGGCAATAGGTTAGTAAGGGCCCCAGCACTCCATAGGTTGTTGGGTGAAGAGGCAGTAAGTAAAGTTTGGTAAACTAGTGGATGCTCGTAAGTAAAGGATGAAAGCAGTGATCAAGTCTGGGTAAGGTGATCCAGTCCTGAAAGGTAAATAGTAGTCCCCATCCAACCCTCCGCACTTGGCGGGTGCCCGGTATGATAAAACGGTTCGGGGTAAATAGTAATATCTCACAAACACCACGATGAACAAAAGTAATAATAAAAATAGCAATCAGAAGAGCAGCCGTATGAAACAGAGAAAATAGATACAGGAGACAGGGAAAGGAACAGCGCTTCACACCTTCCATTTCGAGAGTAGGGGCCATAGGCCACAGTACCGGATGTAGATGCAACTCGAGTTCCAGAGCTAGCTAGTTGACCTATAGCCAGTAGTTCCACCAGTTATGGGCATTCCTTTTCATTTGTGGTTGAAGCAGCACTAATAGCATAAATGTTAGTGGGCTCTCTTTTCAGATATAGAGAAACTAAGGGTCCGAAAGAGTTAACGATCTGATCTATGGGGTGTTAACCCTCGGAGGACGGCTAATAATGTCCATGAAGAGGAGGGGACCGATGGGATCGTTTTTAAAGCATGAATAGAACGATCTAAGGGGGGTGTGCACCCTATAGAGATGGCCGTATCTCTTTGATGTATGTGGTATCAAGGTTCGGTTCATTTGGAAAAGAGGTCCCTATGTTGAGTAAGGGGGGGGGGAGACCATGCGAATGAATTGATGACTTCGCTTCGATTTCTTCGACTGAACCTGAAGGAGACTTAAATCATTCAACTTTAGCTTCTGAAGGAATCATGTCACTTGGAATTCCGGAAAGTTAATCTTCTCTTTCTGATCCTGGCCTTCTGAATAACTGGTAAATTAATGAAGTAATGGCTTATCTTGACATATGATGCTGGCATATCTACGTTATACTCACATATCTACAGTGTTAGCTCCAACAGCAAATTGAGAGCTCCCAAAGAAAGAATGATTAGTAACCAGAATATATGCATATTGAGTTAAAGCTTTGAGACAAGCTCCGACATCATTTGTTAGGTATTTGAAAAAAGATTTGCCTCCGACGAGAGCTGATTTTTGATATTCCCATAACTACTCTAATATAAGTAAGTGGGGGTTATGTTCTAAAATAAAGTGAGCTGTTGGTGCGTGCTAGGATGGTCCAGCCAGGTTGGGGATGTACGGCTTAATATTACTCTACGAACTTAAGAATCTTCCTCTCCGAAGCTCCCATATGCAAATGAGAAAAGCCTAGACAAACTGAAAAGGTGGATATAATGGGCTAACGAGGACCGGGCCCTAACCTAACTATAGACAGGAGCATAGGCAGTAGCGGGGGCAGCAGCATCAGAGCCAGCTTGTCCAACATCCCCACAAATTTGGAAAGTGTCACATAGCCTTTCCCGTAGTTTCGACCAATTGTGCATCTGCTTCTGCATTTATGCCTACATGTACAAGTTATTTAGCAATGGCTCTAAAGTTTGTACAACTTTCTTTATGCACCCGTCGCTAAACAGAAAGGAACACCCTGCGCTTCCTATTGCTCTTCACATTTGTTCATATGCCCAAGTGGATTGGAAGTACCCACAAATTGTAGAGATTGGTCAGCAGAGCCCATTTCATTTCGTGATCCTGATCCAGAGTCTGTCTTTCGAGAGCGATACCCATATCCTGTAGCTTTCCTTCGCTCAGTTCCTGTCCCAACAGAACAGCGCTTCCATTTCTAGAACCACCAGTCTAATTTAAGAATGTATAAATCCAGTGTCATATCCAATTGATACAGTTGATCGAGTCAAAGCAGCAGTTCGCGACCGGGATTGGTACCCATCAGCAGTAAAGGCGAAAGCAGCTCGAGATGTGTTTGATGGCTAACAGCTAGAGTAAAGGCAGCAAGGTAAGAACCCGTTTACCTACCAGCATTAGCATCCGTTCGGAAGCCATTTCATTTCTTTACCCAGTCACGGAGCTTCTCCTTACGCCCATTGTATACCCCCCCTAGCAGAGTCCCTAATTTCAGATCCTGTTTAGCGAGATCGAGCCCTTTATAATTCATGAAGGGCAGCATCCCCGACCATGAATGTTTAGGAAATCTATTTGGATGAGAGAGGAATGTTTAGGAAATCTATTTGGGGGCCCGGTTCAGAACTTAACGTTGAGCGGCAGATCGCAATTTTCCACCTAACAACGAGGATACTCCCCTTTTCTCACGACCCGCCGCATCAGGCATTTCATCACCGGCTAAAGCTGCTAATGGACATGGAGAGGCTGGATATCACCACTTGCTGCTGGGTAGGCCCAATCCGAGTTCCGGTATAGGAGAGGAAGATCTGTCATGCCTGCATGGGGTTGGTGAGATGTATAGTTTTTTATTTAATCCCGAGTCGATCGGTGGGATTTGCCCGATTGCTAAGTTCTTTCAGTCATGAATTATATATTATATTCTGCCATTTTCTATTTTCAATTCTCGTTATTAGAATATCTCTAGTTACCGAAATAAATAGAACTCGGGGAGGCACATAACTGTTTCATCAGCTCATCCAGTCAGTTAGGGGGAGGCCAAGCCAATAAAATCAAAAGTTGAAGGTGCGAAGCTCTTGCTCGATAAAAGGAGAGCAAGGAATAGAAGTTGGGCATTTTGCATGTTAAAGCAAGACTTCGTACAGTAATAAGTTGCGCAACACTTTCCCCTTGTTTCTATGGAGGTACTTATATCCGCCTTATTCACTTATCTCCCTGGTCTATTAGTGGCCGAAATGAGATAGAAGGGGAGGCTGATGAGATGACCAGTACAGCAATACTTAATGTCTAGTGATTTATTGGGTGCTGGGGCTCCTATGCACTTCTTTCCCTGGCTAGTGGCTAATTACCGCTAGTTACCGCTAGTTACCACTAATTACTTAAATGAGAAAACCGAAGTGGTCGGGGAAGCATATGGGGCATGCATGTTAACAACGAGTTAGCGAGGTCACCGTTTGCTGGTAACATTGCTTATGACTCAAGTTATCAATGTGAAATCTCACTTACCTGCACTTACTGAAAACTTGAGTCTTCTTGTATCTTACCCTTGCTCTCCAAGGAATGATGAAAATCCTCTTCACTAAGGAGCACGATATCATGATCTGGTCCTGATGCACAGAATGTCATGAGTATGTTTTCAATGGAATGCTCTTGGGCACATCCAGCATGTGTACCCTACTGAGTACCAGAATCATTTGAAAAAGAGAGACTAAGTTAGTGCTAAAATCTAAGTTAGTTAAACTATCACCTACCGATGTACAATAAAGCATGAGCGGATTAACTAAAGCTAGAATAAAAGATTGTAAGTCAAGCCAAGTAGAATGCAAGTAGGCCAGGTAATGAAAAAAGAAACAAATATCTCAGAACGCAAAAGAGACATTGAAGATATATACATTATCATTATGGGAACATTAATCAAAGATCAGAGAGCTTTTCAACTACAATCCAACCCTCAGACAAAGTCAACTTTGAACATTAGGACTACCATCGTGAACAGGTAAACTTGAAAGACAGGAAAGGTTTAAACAACTTCAATCATCCTTCCCTTTTCCACATTGGGTATCGTGTGGTGGTTACCTTCTCTCTGGTCTGTCGATAAGCACTTTTATTCCCTTTAGTCTGTCAGTAACATGACTCTATCTCGTCTGGCGGAAACAAGGGAACCATCTATCTAGATAACGTATGTAACAACTTGGCTCTCTCTCATATGGCGGTAACATGGGTTCTTTCTCTCTCGCGTATGATGGGGTCCTTCTCTTTCGGGTATGTAATTATGGTGAGACTCTATCGGTCGGGTATGTGGTGACGGGGGACTTCTCTCACGGGTATGGGTGTGATGGGGAATTCTCTCTTCTGGCGATAAGAACTTCCTTCTCTGCGGTAAGTACTTCCCTCTCTGGTCTATTGGTAAGGACTTCCCTCTCTCGGTTATGTTATGTTGAACGGTTGGTTAAGGTGACTCGGGTATCCCATGAGGTTTACTTCTCTCTCGGTTATGGTGGACCACCACAAAGAAACCCTCATGAACCGACATGAATATATCAAAATTGAAGAGATGGTCTATAGTTTCTGAAACATATACGTATTATCACCAACATGGTAATATGTATTTTTTCGAAGTGGACGAATAGTACTTCCACCTTAGACTTTCCAAGTTACAAGCTTTTTCCTTCCCCTGTCGGGAAAGAGCGTAGCACCTTAGAAGCGATGAAAACATCCTGACATTTCAATTCCGGAAGGGTCAAAATCTGTGCTGCATAGCCGTCTGTATCTCAGCCCAAGTATTCAGGTTATTCTTATGCGTTGCCCACCATCATCTAGCAGGAGTAGCTTTAAGAACCATATTCAAGCAGGAATCCTCTGTTCTTCCACAACTGTGTCTTCAAACGTACTTAGAAATAAAGAAACATCCGATATCCCCCCTTCATATACCGTAGGGTTGTGTAGCTCTGTACTGATCCCCCAAACTGTCCGAACATGCACACACCTCCTAGAGGAGAGAGAATGTCTTCTGTGCTGCCAATTCTCCTGGTCCCTGTTATTATGCTGGTTACATTTGGGTTTGTTATAGACATTCTCCTTGTAATGCTTTGACTGAAACCTCTGCCTCGAATACCCTGGTTATGGAAATCATGCTGCTTACACCCCTTATTCTGCTGCTTCTAGTACAGCTGCCCTTCCTTATAAACACTTTTATGCCGGAATTTACTTTATGATCCCGTTTTACTTATGCTACTGCTATTGCTACTTATGCTGCCATTAATGCCGGTTATATTGCTTATGCTGGGATTGAAGCTGGTTACACTGGTGCTTATGCGAACGAGCCTAATGCCGCTGGTGCTGCCGGGAATGCTCTGCTGGTTTAAATGCTGCTTTTGCTTTGAATTAGGATCCTGGGGGTTTTGATTATGCTTTTACTCCTTGTGCTCTTAGGAACAATGCCTCTTTAACTCCTTTCACTCCTGCTAAGAATGCTGAACCTGGTTACTCTTATGCCGCTAGAACTTCTCCTGCAACTAAGGCTGCCAATACCGTATTCTTTTATGCTTATTTAGATTTCATTTTTCTGCTTTTCTTCGTGCCTTATCCCCTTAACTACCTTCGTACTACTCTGACATTTACTTCTGATTATATTGTTACTTAGAGAGGCTTTTACCTTCCTTACCCGAGCTCCTAGGTTACTTATACCCTTATTTTGACAAGCATTGAGGGACGGAGTCGCTCGACTAAAAGGAGAGGGGTAACCTGCGTTAGCTTTGGTTCCCCAGTTCAGGGTATCATTCGGGTATTATCTATCATGAGCCTACTCAGAACTAGCTGATTCTCGCATTTAGGAGATCCCGAGTCTCCAAGTGGGCCCTCTTGGCCACCCGCGGCCCTGGCTTTTTGGGGAATCCTGCTCCTGTGTCGCTTGTAGCTCGGCGGTCCACCGGGTTTTTTTCCAGTTCCGAGTGTATTCTTGGATAGTTATAGCGGCCCATAGGCGCAAGATGTACCTTGTGGGGGCGGCCGGAAACCTGGACATAGTCTTTTAAGACAGTGGCCATTTAGTCCATGGTCCATTGGATGTTCGGTGCAAGGCCAAAAATTTGAACACACTGCCCAAAACGTTCCCGTCCTTCGCTTTAGGGCCTGTCCCTCAGTGTGGTCAGTACTTAATACTGTCGGGCAGCAAAGCTTACACCTGTTCACTTATTGCGATGGTTCACCAGGGCCTCTTTCCTCCTCCCTTTTCTGCTCACTCGTGAATCAGGGGCTGCCGGACCCCCTACAAAGGGGGAGAGAGTCGACTGAGCATCTCAGCCATTGGCGGGAATTTCGCCCGCATCCGATCCCCAATTATTGTTCACCCCGGATGATCGTGTTGGGTTAATTGTGATCTCGTATGATCGTGTTGGGTGAGCAACAGCCGCTTCGTCACAGTACTTACTTATGGGCTAACGGGTCACACTTTGGCCAAGTATCCTACAAAAGGACTCCCGAAAGCTAAAAAGATTAAAGGAATGGCCATAGGAATGGGCGCATCATGACATCGTAAGATGTCTCGCCCGAATGGATTAGTTGGTGCTGGAAATGTCGGAAAAAGCGAACGGAAAGAGTGATAAGAAGTGGAAAAGACAGAGACACTTCCCAACCAGAAAGCGAAGTTACCACTGATGGTATATTTGGTGTAAGCGAGCTCCGATATAACATCTTTGGAATAAAATCCAGTTGGAAAAGGAAATCCAATTAGAGAAAGGCTGCCTATGAGCATCATGGCATAGGTAAAAGGTAACGAGGAAGCAAGCCCCCCCATCTTGCGCGTATCTTGCTCATCCGACATGGCATGAATCACTGGACCTGCACTCAAGAATAGTAATGCTTTGAAAAAAGCGTGATTCATTAAATGAGAGACGCTAACCGAATAGTTGGAAATGCCGCAAGCAAGGATCATATAGCCTAATTGACTGCGAGTTGGATGAGCTATGACCCTCTTTGAATCGTTCTGTAATATTCCAGTGGTTGCCGCGGAGAATGACGTCATAGCCCCTGCAAAAGCAATAACAATCGAAGCCGTGGGTGGGTATTCAAATAGAGGGGAGCACCTCGCTATCATGGGAACGCCTGCTGTTACCGTAGTAGCTGCATGAATCG
>LPNX011236664.1:0-13351 GCA_001517045.1 Pseudotsuga menziesii | reverse complement strand
TCAAATTTGAACGTCCGACGGAAGGAGGGCTCGACCATAAGGGAGAGGGGATCTATTTAGGGAAATTGAAAAATGAGCCTCACCTTTCCGAAGTCAGGCGAGCGACTTCGTTCAAAAAACCCGAGTTTTCATCAATCAACCCTTGCCCTCCCTTTGGTCAAGCAAGCCTTTCCTATTTTTGCAAGATTTATTTCAATTTTATTATCTATTCTAACCCAATCGATGGTAAAATGCTAACATGAGTTTAGAAGGGCTCCAGGAGATAAATAGCAACGGCCTGCCGCTCTTTCTGGCCAATCATACCTTGCCACGTTAGCTTTCTTGAATTTCAAATTGAATATGAGCTCCAAAATAAGATTGACAGTCCCGAATGGAAGCTTTAATATTCACGTAAGGCAAAATGAATTGGCATTGAAAGCACCTGTGTAGTTATTTAAACTACCCATCTTCCAGAAGAGGCCTCCCCACTTGCCCTTTTTACAATAGCACGTATCTTTTTATTGTTTCTTCTTGGCTTTGAACCGATGTATTCTTTTAGGTTTTGGAAAACAATGGAGCATTCTCGCATTTCTTCTTTTATGTTGTTGAGCCGATCACAATCTTATTTACAATCCACTCTTAGGTGTTTATTAGCCCATTGGTGGATAACATCATATATAATGAATGAACCTCTTTGAAACCTACTGAAACTAGGCCTCATACCCTTGTACGCATCCTCGGGAAACTCCTTGGGAACAGGCTTACTGCCTTCCTTGGTACCTTATACCTTTTTAGACCTTACAATCAGCCTTACTGCCTCCTTGTTGAGAACTTACTTTATATTCCCCCTTTCTCAAACTATAATGCCTCAGACCTCAGCCTTTGAACTAGCCCTTGGAACCTATGCTTCAGACGCCTTGGGACCGCATCAACCTATTACTCTTTGGTGCTGGGACTTAGAAACAACCTATGCATCAGATTTTTTCGCCTTGGAATTCAAATAAGCCTTTTGAACCGAGGACATTTAACTCCGGGAACTGACTTAAACTATGCCTTACTTTGTTTACTCGTCCATAAATAGCCTTTGGAACATATGCATCAGAACTACGCCCTACAGTCTCTAACCTCAGCCTTGGCAACACAATGACAGCCTATGAATAATTTTACTAGCAATCTTACCCTTTCAATACAACTTATTACAGCCGCAGTTCGCCATCCGCTTTTCGTTCGTGGAAGTTCGCCAGAGTTTTGTGATTCTGTAAGGATGGGATCCAGAGGTATTTTACACACATTCAGTCCGAGTACGCTTACTGTCCGGATGTTTTCCGCTTTTCTGTTGTATGCTTACTGTTCTTATGTTTTCCGCTTTTATACATCTTATGTACGCTTTATAAGTTCACCGTAGCAAGTCAGTCCGCCTTTCTGCCAGCCCCAACAGCACTGAACGGGAGTTGATACCGGACTAGGTTATGCAAAACTTTATTTCTACATGCCGAACCTACCTAGATCGGATGGACAACAGATTTGAGGAACATTAACACAAGCCGGGAATACTACACTACGCTTCACCCCTGGTGAGGAGTAAAAGGGGTTAGCTCGTCTTCGGTTACCTTTGATTCGGGTTACCTTTGAGGATAAACCTTACCCTATTTCTTTTAATTGGTACGACAAAAAGGACGATGGTCACTTGCTTTTACCTACTTACTACCGATACTGCCCGCCCTCGGATTAGGAACGAAGGAGCACCGGTTTGGGAATGAATGAGCGCTACCGACAAAGAAAAAGCCTGTTGAAGAAAGAGTACTAAAAGAGGAAGGAGTTAATAATAGCCCTTAAGATAGCCAGAAAGAGCCCGGTAGACAAAGGAGCCATAGAGCCTGTAGATTGATGATCCTTTAAAATGAAATGAAAGAGTCCTTTTTAAGGAGCACCGGTTACAGAGAAAGAGGAGCTTGTTTACCCCGTCGAAAGGAAATAAGATTACGGGAAGGGGGAAAAAAGGGCCTGGTGATTGAGCGCTACCAAAACCTTACTTATGCTACTGCCTACTGACACTGCCCGCATCACGCCCCCAGATTAGAAACGAAGAGGAGCACCGGTTACAGATAAGCACCGGTTACAGAGAAAGAAGAGAAGCCTGGTTCATTTTGTTCTGGTTCATATTGCCTTGGTTGTTCAGATATACAACTTGTTTTTACATATTGAGACTCCCCTGCTAGTTTTTATTGAGCCGCCCGCATAAAGAAAGAAGCCCCCATCAATGGAATACCCAATAATATAATAAAAATGCCCCCTTAAAATACCTTAACCAAGAGAGCTACCCCTTCACGGCATACCCGAAATAATAATAATAATAATAATGCCCTTACCCCAGAGAAGATATTGGGATTTGAGATTATCATATATAATGCGCGAGTTTACCTATACCTTAAGAGACCTTAGTCCAGTTTTTCCGCTTATAGATACTGAAGCAACACCGTTTGGGGCAGGACCAGAGTTCGGGTGGAACTGATTCTTTCAAATCTTATAATTAGCCTCTCCCTTATGGTCGAGCGTGCTTACGCAACCCATTTTTTATAAATAAAATTTCATTTTTAGCGGGTCAAACAGGAATCATCGGGCCATCCAACTGGATTTTATTCCCTATAAAATGTACCCTTTAAAAGCGTTTATCTCTTTTGTCCCGGTGTGGCATGACGGATAGCCCGGTCTCTGGGCGGCTCGCTTTCGCTCAATACTCATCCCGCCTAGTAGACCTGCCTTGTACTTCCCTACAGAAGCGTTAGGACATCACTTCATATGCAAAGAAATCACTTCATACCTCTCCTCGCTAAGCTGCTGCCTCCTACTAAACCTGTCCTCGCTAAGCCTTTCCCTCACTAACCTGACTGAATGCATACAGAACAGGGAACTTCTCTTTTAACCATAAACTCCTCACTGAATGCGTACGGAACAGGGAACTTCTCTTTTAACAATTCACCCACATCTGTGAACCATCCACCCACATTTCCATAGAAAGGGAACAGGGAACTCATCTGTTGTGAACCGCACTCCTCCTCCCTCTTATCTGTTATGTGCATATGCATCCTCATCACATCTCACCGACTGCTAAGGGAAACTGGGGAACTCACCGAAAAGCTATTAGAAACTTAACCCCGATAAATTGACCTGAACCCAGAGCTGTCTTATCCCCGAAAGGCTGTATCACGAAGCTGTATTATCCCGAAGCTGTGTTATCTATCACGAATGACGTATATCTGACTGATCATGAATCACTACAAATAAGAAAATATGCGCATAGTAACAACACTCATATGAATAAGGCTTAAGGTAAGGTAACCACCTCTAACAATAAGGCCCTTCATAGGCAGATACAACTGACTTATAAGGCCTTCCTAGGCCGATGCAACTTATAAGGTCCTTCGTAGCCAACCAAGTGCAACTGATCCTTCTTCTTACCTTACGCTATGAATGTTTACCTTGAAGAAAAGCGGTTGAAGGAAAGTTATTAGTGAAAAACTAGTATGTATGTCCCGACCTGGTCTTGCCCGACCTGACCTCACTCTCCACCAAGCTTCCTTTTGAATACGCTTCAAGAGCATCAATGCCTATCCTGGTACGCCACTCTTTGGTAAATAAGAAAGTATGTCAGCGGTAGTAATGGTCCTCAACCTACCCGTCGTTTACCTGATCCGAAGCTTTATCACGAAGCTGTCTTACTTATAATGAAGCTTATTATGAATCTGTCTGATCACGAACATCTATCTAACTGCTGATCACGAACAACTACCGCCGATATATGCAATAATAAAGAATATATGTATGTAGCACTGGTGCTCATATTACGGTGAAGGGTAGATGCAACTTATGAAGGAAGGTAGGTAGGCGCTGCAATAGGTCCTTATGACCTCAGGTGACTACAATGACGACGATGAACTAGGGTTACCTCAAAATATAGCCCTTCATAGGCATAGGCAGGTAAAATCATAAGCAGGTAAAATGGGTTATTACCTTACACTTACGGTGAGGGGTAAGTGCTATTGGTCTTTATGCATCTTTTTAAGTGTCTAGGGCATGTGAATTCTAAAACATATAAATAGCTTCTTGAAGAAAGCTTTATGTTACACTACATCAAACTTAGGTGCACCTAGGCCGATCTTTTGAATACTCCTTGGTGCTTTAATGCTAGTATCCACCCTGGTCCAAACACCTCCTCCTTTAGTCACCACACTGATGGTGGGTCTTCCCCCTCCACCATTCCACTTAGGTTCAAAGTTTACTAAGTTACCAGTCCTCTACGTTGCATGGGCTTCCCAATTTTTAGTCAAATTAGATAAATCCTCAGTGGCATGACTAGTGGTTCGATAAATGGTGGAAGTTCTATGATTGGTGGAAAGGAAATTATTTTGAGAAGTGAGGTGTATGATGTGATGTCCCTTTCAAAAGGGTTGGTTCTTTTAAGGCTCCTGTGGACTGGCTAGAGGTTTATTGGCTAGAATTGATCAATCCCCCTTACTCATAAATCGACGCTTAAATAAGAATTTGTTCCAATCCCCTTCCTTTAATTAATATACGGGTGATATAGGGTAGGCAGTGGTATCATGCCCAATTACCCAAATATACAGGGTAGTTATAGTTCCATCTCCTCTACAGCACCCGCGATTTCATTAGTTGCTTTGCTTCAGATCAAGGAGTAAACGATCATTCCCCTTATATAATAGTAGGGCGATTTATTAATGAGAGAAGGTAATTCGCCGCAGAAAGCAATCTTATTCCCTAAACCAAATGGATGGCCGACTCGGTTTCCCTATCGTTGCGCCCGTATATTAATTAAGGATAAACACCTAGAACCCCGCCAGGCCTAGCTATAAAGGGGTGGTCTTTGGGGGGATCACTAGCAGCGGTTGGGCTTAAATAAAAAGAACTTGCGATCAATTAAATAAATCCGGTCTTCCAATCTTAATATCCATGTCTACCATATAAGATTCTCGGGTTAAGCTCTATATAAAGAAGTAAGCAACTGGAGAATCTCCTGCTAGCTATACACCTGGAACTAAATATCAATATGCACCTACTAGCTAGTTCTTCAACTGATGGATCAACTCAAACTGGTGCTGGAGGATATGCTGGTGCTGCTAGTGGTGCTGGGTAAACTACTGCGGGTGCTGCTTCAACTACTGAATACACTGCTGAGTCATCAGCTTAATCTACTGGGTCACCTGCTTTCTATGCTACTTGTGCCTATGCCTATGCCTTTGATGGTTCTACTGATGGATCAACTGGTTCAAGGTCAACAACTAGTGATGCTGCTGGTTCTTAAACAGGTGCTTATTAAAATGCTGGTGAAACTGCTCATCATGGGGATGCTCTTGCTTATTCAATTGATGTTGGTTCCACTGCTCTTGGAACTTATGATGGAACTGAGGCTCGGAAAGACGCTGGTGAAAATGGTGCTACCGGAAATGATTATGAGGCCGGTGATACTTATGATGGATATGATCCTGGTTATTAGGCTTGGCCTGGTTATGCTCTTTCTACTGGTGCTGATGGAGCTGCTGGTCGTTCTGCTTGGCCCGGTTGGTTCAAATGCGGATGGAACTGCTTATTGAAATGCTGGTTACACTGGTGCTGATTAGGTTGCTGGTTGTTCTGCTTTGCCTGCTCTTGGTTATGCTGGGAAGAATGCTCCTTCAACTTATTATAGAGATGCTGGTGATTTGGCTATACTTTTTTATCTTACCCGGGTTAACTTATGCTTATTTAAGAATGATCCTAGTAGGATAGAGTAGGCACCTAAACTTGTTCGAACATAGCTTTGCGTTATTACATATAGAATCAAAATGACTCCCATAGAAAAAGAACCCAAATAGGGATTTCTCAGTTTGACCACGGAACTTGTAGAATAAATAATTGAATGAATGAAAAGCGTAATTACATAGATAAAGAATGGTTCTCGCCTAATAAATATATCTAGTTAAGTGATCATTTCGAGATCAAAATCCACTAGCATAATTACATATATAAATAATTTCTGAAATACGACTCACACTGCTAGTGTTATTCCAGTTTTCTTTCATACCGAATCCAGCATAATTACATATAAAATAAAGGGAATACGACTCACACTGAACCAAGTGTTATTACATATATAAAGAATTCCTGGAATACAACGAACGCCGAATCTAGTTTTCTTCCATACCGAATCTAGCATAATTACATATATAAAGAATTAATAGAATCTGGTAATTCTATGCTCACTGAAATACCATAGCATCATACTCAAAACAAGAGTTTGATCCTGGCTCAGAACGAACGCTATATCTTAACACATGCAAGTCGAACGTGGCTTGCTTCCCCATCCATGTGGGAGCATTCGAGCTAAGCTAAGCAGGTACCATAGTTTGTTTTCACCACGACGCCTATCTATCAGTCAGTCAGGCAGGTTGTAGTAAGAAGCCTGGCTCTGTTTCTCACACTATGGTGGGTGGAGGAGGGTTACCCAAGGGTTAAGATCCGGGAGTGTGAGCAGTACGAACCGAGAGGCTCCCATACTGTTTGGAGGGCAGGGGGCAGAGATGCCAAACCTGACCCCTATCTATCGCCGTAGAAGCTGTTTCTTTGAAAGATTATGTTTCTCGGGTATCCAAGAAATTAATCCAAAGGCCCCCCCGAAGAAGAAGGCCCCACTTCTATATTTACTATCTTCAAAGCCTGAGCTAGATTGAGAAAAGAAAAAAAAGTATCCTGTGCTGGCCCTTCCTTATTTCCTTGCCCCCTCAAAGAGCTAGAAGGTAAGAATAACCTGACCTGAACAAAAGGGAGAACCTTATTCACTTTATTTAAGGTCCGGAGGTACGAAGTCGCTTGTCCGCATCGGGCAAGGTCTTGTCCGCATCGGGCAAGGAGTATGGGTGGATAAATTTGGGTCGCTGCTGGGAGGTCCAACCCTAAGCTTCTCTCTGCGACCATAATTCATAGAAAATAGAATGGATTTTCTCTTCCGTTCAGTTGCTAAAAGAGTCATGATGACGTTGACAAACGATATTTAGTTCCATTAATACGAAGGAGGGAAATATGCTATTTGCTGCTATTCCATTCATTCGTGT
This sequence comes from Pseudotsuga menziesii, assembly GCA_001517045.1. NCBI lineage: Eukaryota > Viridiplantae > Streptophyta > Pinopsida > Pinales > Pinaceae > Pseudotsuga > Pseudotsuga menziesii. The sequence goes on along the minus strand of LPNX011236664.1, from coordinate 6,266 downwards.
CTTAAGTTCGAAGGGGATATCAATATGTAATGAAGAAACGATAGTAGCTTGTTGTTTTATAGGCTTTCTCATATTTAGTCAGAGGAGTTCGGGTAATACTTCCAAAGCGACTTTCGACGGGAGAATCGGAGCTATTCAGAGGGAATTTCAGCAATTCCCCAATCCTAACGAAGTGGTTTCTCCGGAATCCAATGAACAACAGCGATTACTTAGAATCAGCTTGCGTTCAATTACGCCGGAAATTGTCGAATCATTACTGAATGAGACGGCACGCTGTGCGCCTAAGTGCGAAAGGACAGTGCAAGCTGTGTCATGCCGAAACCTAAATGTGGAGTCAGCAACACCTCCAAATGCCATTTCTTCCCGTCGCATCCGTCTTCGGGACTCAATAGTAACAGGTTTTCACTTCTCAGTGAGTGATCAATTTGTCCCCTGCACCACCGATATGAAAAAAGCTTTTCTTGTAGAACCGATCCGAGAAGGCTTGGTGGTATCAAGGTGGTATCAAGAATGGTTTCTAAAAATGGAGGGTTAGGTACGGTCGTAAGACACTCACCATTCATATGGTTAACTTCATTTTGGTGATTTATCACGAGTCCTTTCCTTCCGAGGGCAAGGGCTACCTGACCTCAAAAAGAACGGAAGGTTCTTGATTGATTTAAAGGCGATGGCGGCCCTCACCCGACCATAGAGAGGGTTAGCGAGAAATCCAAATCCCTTCGGGCTCGCCTGTTGGCGCACCCTCACCAAGGGATTGGGGTTGTTTCGCGCCCTCTATTTTGGGGCCCCTACCCCAAAGTGGGCGGGTGACTCCGCTTCTCTTCGTTCCTCACCCTTCTATTACCTGAGTGAGCGTAGCTCAGGTAAGGGAGAACGCTTCCTAATCATTGCCTCCCTGCGCCTCTATGCATGCGGCATGCGAGTCTTACTGGCACTATACTCCTTATTAACCCAGCCACTTCTATACAGAACTGGCCCTGGCTTGCTTTCTTCAAGCGATCTGAGCAATATAAAAGTAAAACGTTTAAAATAATATGGCAGTTGTGGAGTTGTTAATACGTATATAATATTTTCTTCCGGTTATGAAAACAAAATGTGTAAAACTAAAAATCGGTAAAAAAAACTAATGGCAGTGGCGGCTCATATTGATGGTTTTCGGTTAAGGTTTATGCTTGCTGCGCCGGTAAAGAACTTACTTTCAAATGCTTTTTTCAGTTGCTGCGCGGGTGAAGAGTGTGTATCCGTATATAAATAATTGTTCAATTATTATTTAAGAAAAGGTGGAGCCTGTCTGCTTGCTGTGAGTAGGGCCCTTTCGTTCCTGCTTTAACGTGAGTGTCAAGACGGAATCGGGACGAAATTATGGTGTTGATGCCATGATGGCGCAGCCTTGAGCGATATATAAGTGGAGTAAATCCATTGCGGTTTCCACCCACAACCTGAGTGTTTTAGGGGATATTCCTTCGGGAGTATCCTACCTCTTGGGTATAGTGCGTCACTTTAAGGAGAGGAGCTTGTAGTTTGGTATATATAATGGGGTGTGCGGTGATAATCTGTATGGTTTAATCACCTCAGGACTCGATCTTTCCATTAGTGTGCCCCCCATTAAACATGAACCATTAATAAGGTGGGGAGAAGGGTTGGGTGAACAGGGATTTCTATTCTCTCTCCCGACGAGGCGTACGAAAACCTGTGGGTCCAAACTGCTGATGGGTGGAAGAATGGAGTGCATGACAAAGGAGATACTCCTGTAGTGTGGATAGATAACTATAAATCGCTGGAATGTGTGCCACACTGGTCTCGAAAACAAAAGCGTCCTGGTCGCTTGGGAAGAGAGTAATCTGTGGATCCTGGAGAGAAAGCAGATTACGCTATGAAGTGTCTGCACATGGATAAAAGGAGTTGCCTTATTCACGCCAACCCTAACTGCTTAATAAAATGATGGTAGCGTGGAGATCGCCTAGGGCGTTTGGCCAATAAGAGAATATGCAGCAGAATTTATCTGGCCTGATGTTAAGGCTTCTTCTCCAGTAGTGCGCAGATCCTGATAACCATATAGGGGGCGTTACAAAAGTGTATGAGAAGCTGGAGCTGTATTGAGAGGTTATGCATCGGGCCTACCATGTTGAATGCGTAGGGTTGTAGGATTGTTGAATTTTGTGGGGTTATGAATACTATAATTTGCAAGAGATGCTTCAGCTGCCTAGTCTGTGTGGGAATATATCCCCATGGCTCCAAATAGATTCTCTTAATTAATGGCGCTATGGTCTGAATCAATAGTGTATGGGAACTTGCTTTTAAGGCACTTGTTGTGTCTGGCGTCGCAGGGAAATTAGCTTATATGGGTGGGCCGTGTTGATCTGTATTACCGACCAGAGGGCGTGTTGCGCCAGTGATAAGATCTGGATCCACATCTGCAGTGATAGAAAGTGTCTGGTGCACGGTGCGACCTGCGATCTGATCTGTTGTTCCAAGGTAAAGCTGATCGTCCCCGATGGCATTGCCATGTATACCAGAAATGGCTGGTGTACGTTCATCATAATTTACCACCCGGTGTCCTGGAATATGGATGTATGCGGAAGAGCTATGTGTAATGTTGTTGGTTCCCTGGGTGGGTACTGAGTCCAAACTGTGTTGTATTTTCTTAACAATGTGAGCACGCTATTTTGAAGTGTGCGGAGGTGCTAGAAAGAGAGCTGGAACAAGCTGGGATGCTAGGAAAGGTGCTAGTGGCTATCCAACTGGTTCTTATGCTACTGGAGGTGCTGCTGGTGTATCTGGACCGACTTTTTCATCTACTGATGCTTTTTATGCTGTACCGACTGCTGAACCAACTACTGTCCTTGCTCCCTATGCTATTGCTGCCATCCTTGTCCCCGGTGCTTGCTCCTCTCCCACTGGATATAGAGATAGTTCTGCTACGGGTGCTTTTTGCTTAGATGCTTACTCGGATGCTCCCTCTGCTACTAGTTTGGGGGGTCTGAAACACCAGGCGTAGGCACTCGAAATTGAATAATTGGAACCAGTGCTCCTGCTCGCTTAGGCGTGCCCCTTTACTCTGGAGAGGCAAGTGAGGACCTGCTGCTTCTAGCTCTCGAAATAGAAGGTAATAATTTGGACCCCGATCACGAGCATCTCGGACATCAGACTCTTCACCTCGAACATCCAAATATTCCTCTCTATTACGAGCATCAGGCACTGCATCAGGAACATCCCGATCACGCTCACGAGCATCTGAATTTCATCTTTACTTCTACTTCCTATGTCTCTCAATCTCGCGGCTCCAAATCGCCAATATGGAACCAGGCAAAAAGAAGCTGGGGATTATGGTTCCCGGTTAACTACCTTTATTTATGCTGGCTCTCTAAGTTAAAGGAGGTCCGGGCCAAGCCAATAAGTACTGCAAAGAGTTATTCACCTTTTTCTATCTGGGGTGGTGAATCTTATCTGGTAACCCTATGAGGGAATTACCCAGACTTTATCCCATAAGGGAAATGAGACCAGCTCTGTGTTCTATTATTTCTTAAAGTTGAAATAAAAAAAAAAAGTGAAAGTCATAAGGTGCGTAGCTCTTTCCCGACAAAGGAGGGGAAGGGTTAGAGGTTCTAAAAGAGAACGTAACTAATAAAGTCATAAGGAAGGAGGGTTGGGTTAATGAAGGAGAACGTAACCAATTTAATCATACGAGTTGGGTTCGAGGAAAAAGATATCACCAATCTTGAAAAGCGTATCAATGTCCTCCCCCTCCTACTAAGGGAGAGCGGCTTCGCACCTTTTTACATAAAGTTATTGCTACCTACCAAAGCTTTGCAGGTGTTATCCGATCTGAGTCAATCCATAAGTTTCGGTCCAAAAGATTATGCTGATTACCGGCTCCAAAAATATAGGAGATAGACCCACCTCTTTTATATCCTCGGCTATATAGGCTCTGAAAAAAGCAAAAAAAGATATATATATGTCAGTCATCCTTCCATGACCTATAAAGATAATCCATGAAGAACCTGAACTACTAATTTAGGTTGGTTGCTTTATCACTAAGTAAGTAGGTTCTCGGATGTGGGTCACTGCGTATTAACCAATCTATGGTCGAATTAACCCTACCTTCATAATAGGGGAGCTTTTAGTTTAGGAGCTAGGCTTTAGTTTAGGGGCTGTAGTTCAATATTGAAAAGTAAAGAGAAAGCTGCAGATCGGGTTCGAGAAGAAGCGGCACATCTACAAATATTGAAAACTGGCTCAATGAAGCGAAGCACGCTCGACTAAAGGGAGAGGGCCTTTTCCAGTGCGTTTATAACCGTCTTCAGTATGCCTTCAGGTGGTTCCTCATCCATCTGTACTTTTATTCATAAAGATATGAATGCAGCTAATTAGGACAGAGATGAACGTAGCAAAAACCATAGTGGTTAGAATCATTTATCGATATTCCCTATGACTTTTTATACAACGTATAGTCGTGAATACTTCAATGCACAGTCGGTGATTGATACATAGTTGGTGAATGCTGCAAAAAACCTAAGTAATAATAATTACCCTTATTTGGAATGCTAATTAATTCTATGGGCGCGCCTATCCTCGCTATTGATGCTTACAACTACTTATTCAGAATTTGTATTTGCCATTCGGGGGATCAGCGTTCACTCGAAGTAAGGCATTCACTCTCAGAGATGACATCAGCGTTAAAGCACTCGAATAAAACGGAGGAAGTTCACATTATATAACAGGATCACAATTTTTCAAGCAAGGCGTTCGGGTTCATTCTTAGATACTATCAGGAAATGGTTGCAGGGAATGTGACAAAAAAACTTTGATCCAACCTTAGGGATTAACCAAAGGACCTAGGGGGCTCACCCAACACATAAAGAGGAGGGTATTAAACAGGGTATTGACCATTGAGAGAATAACTTACTTATCTTAAAAGACCATCTCTGAGGCTTCTTCCGACATCGCCGAGAACATGTAAACGCTCGCAGCAAAATAGGAGAGGATTTACTCCGAATCGAGGTTGTTTAATTTAATCTCGGAGAAGTTCACGCGAGGAGGATTGCTCCGAACCAACAAATAACAAATAAGGACGTAGGGCTCGCCTGACATAAGGAGGGCGAGGACGGGTTCATAAAGAGAAAATTGCCATCAAAAAGTGTTGCAGTTCCATCCCCTCCTTTGTCGGGAAAGAGCTACGCACCATTAGGGAAATCCGAAATTTCTCTCATCAATTTCATCGCAGTTCAGAGCCTTTCGTTTCATAGTTCTGGGAAGGTTCAAACTCAATTCTGAAATGGCGTAATTACGTTAATAATGTCCCCACACCCGAAGAAGTAGCAGCCGTAGCCACTTATAATATACTAGCAATTACCAAAGCTATTAATCTAAAAACCATGAAAGCTTAAGTATTAGTTTAAGCGGTGGGAGCCGGTGCAGTAATGATAGCAAGAATAACTATGCATGTGTTATCTGCCCACTAAGTATCAGTCAAAGCTAAGCTGCGAAGAAAGCTTTCATGGAGAGCGATTATAAATACTCTGCAAGCAAACCAAATTGAATTATTAAAGCTTAAAAAAAGCAATCAATAAGCCAATCATTTGCTACTAGAGAAGTTTGTTAATGTTGAGCCGCTTTTAAGTCAAATCCCGTATATCATACCACAGGTAAGCACCCTGCCCTACAGATAGCGACTTCCAGAGATTCTTAAGGGGGATAAAGCTTTCGTGGCTACACTTTTTTTGTGCGGAGCATCTCTCACACCAGAGCGGGAGACCATACAACTTGGATCCGTGTTTTATAATGCTATGTAAAACCTTTCAATTATGTATCACACGATACTGCGCATCCAACTACTGGTAAGCACTTACACTCGCCACGTATTAAATCGATATCTGCATTATTTTCGACCAACTAGTAGGAGCTATTCCCACCTTATGAAGAACCATTGAATCGTCTGTCTTTTCATTACAGTTTAACACTCCAATTGGAATGATCGTCATTTCCAGTGAGCTTACACGCATAGTGGGAATGTAGCGTGATTCAATGGAGGGAGACGTAAAGTCGACTAAGGTATTCGATAGTTCAATTGATCACCCGGAGAAAGACGCACTTGCTCTTATTATTATTATACGATCACCTATCGATTACTTGTACTAGGACCTCTGCCTTTTGCCTGTGCCGCTACCCCATGCTGCTAGCTTAGGACACACAACTACGTGTTTTCCGGAAACGCTCTCATTGCCCCCGCCCCAGAGAAACTAGTTTGATCGGCTCTGTTCTTTTCT
>LPNX011236663.1:0-10002 GCA_001517045.1 Pseudotsuga menziesii | reverse complement strand
ATCATTTTTCTTTATTATTTGACCAGGCCGCCCCACCTTGTCCGGTCCCGCCCCGAAACAGCAGACCTACCTCCATATAGTAAGCTGGCTCTATAATCCAACCATGATAAATAATTAAGAGAGCAAACCCTTACTACATAGGTTTGAGCTCAATCTTCATATACAAATAATAATATCCACTACCAAAACCCTAGATCTATCCTAGGGAGGAGTAAATAAAACACAATATCCTCCAACTACCAAGTCAAAAATACATAAAATAGTGGTTATAAAGCCACATGTACAAGTATCCAACAAGTGATATCTCCAAGAGGTAGGACGTCTCCATCAAAGAGGGAATAAACCATAAAATACTCCAAGTCTAGCCTACAAAGGTCTCCAAGTGTAGCGCTAGCTCATCAAAATGTGCAAAGCATCCTCAAAATAGCAAGTTTAGCCTTAGATCTAGGGTTTTACGCCTTCTAGATCTCCTCAAGAGTAGACGCCCGCATCGTTGTAAGGTCAAAATGGAGAGACAGGTCTCAATCGAGATACGGGCAGGTATTAATTTAGATCTCAGGCATGCAGCAAGTTCTCAGCAGGTGTCAGCAAGCAGCGGGTTATTCTACAGCAGCGCCAGCCCGGTTCCTATCCTAGCCAGGGGTTCTCAATTCTGTATGTGTTGTGCTTTCTGTGTCATTCTGGGTGCTCTGTGTCATTCTGGGATCCATCAGTGTGTGTGCTCTGTCCAGGCGGGTCTCAAGAGAGAGACGTACAGGTATAAAGATTGAATATCTCAGGGAGAGAAACGGGTATCAATCGAGGTTGATATAAGGTCGAAGACAGTCAGTGTAAGCAGATTAAAGTATCATAGGTCGGGTTTGCTGGTCGAAGCCTTCAATCAAGTTAAACGTCTGGAGGTAGCAAGAAGAGAGAGGCCGGGTGGGTATAAAGATCTCGATCACCAGATTCAATTAATTGACTAGCCTTCGTTTCCTCCCCCAACAAGCGGCGAAAGCAAATGACGGCGTCCTGCCTATCCCTATCCTAGGGAAACTTCGTGGAGCAGTAATTCACATCGCAAATGGGCTCTAGTTCGGTGGGAGGAAGTATGCAAACCAAAGGCACAAGGAGGGTTAGGGTTAAGGGACCCAGCTAAAATAAATGAAGTGTTAGGATCAAAGCTCTTATGGAAGTGTCTTAATAACAATAAGGAACCTTGGGCTCACTACTGGCAGGCTAAATAGACGTAGGATTAACCTTTTTTCATTCAGGTGATACAGCACAAGGACTTACTGGAACGAAGTCTTCACCTTACTGAAATGATAGGCATGGAGTGGAAGAAGATACCTGATAACCAACCTAAGGCTCAACAAAGGAAAAGTATCTACTTTGGGTTTGGGTTTGAATAAACAGGAATTCCTTTTCTTTTTTTTATTGGATTTTTTTACCCCCGATCCAACGAAGATTTGTTGAATAATAAAAGGAAGGATCTCCAAGATCGGCCGGCCCATTCATTGATCTAATTGGCTGGCTTTCAACACTTAGCGAACTAAACTATATGAACATACGCTGCCGCTCACAGAATCCATTCCAATCATTCGCTAAAAGCATGCCCCTAACTAGCTTTGTTTTTCATTAAAAGCACAAGCAATGAAAGCATTTTATACGTGCATATACAAGCACACCCGTGCATAATCACAACCTGATGACACTCCTTCACTACTTCTTCCGTTCCCTTAGTCTGCTCTTCCGGGCCAGCCAGCATAAGTGTAAGAATCCAATCTGTCTGGGTGACCTCACTCACACTCTTTCACTTATTCCTCCCGCTCTCGCCCGCTTAAGCTCTTTCTTCTGTTTTGTTGCTCTGCGTCCATCCATCTTTCGTCTACTCCTTCACATCCTTCCGCTCTGTTCTTGTTTTGTTTGCCCCACCTGAGGGTGTCTCTGTGCATTTTATCTGGTCAGTGGGAATCCGTTATTGGTCCGCGTTCATTGTAAACACTTCAAGCATGTCAGCGTTCATGTTCATCATCCTGTTACTATTCCAGGAAAGAGGAGGTGTCCCCTCGTTCAGGGCTTTTTTGTATGGCTGCGAACTAACAATGGCGAACTTACTTCTTATGGTGAACAGAAAGGGTAAGGAAAGGGTAAGGAGTAGGAAGTCAAGGGTCAGAAGTCGAGGGTAGGGAAGTGTAGGAAGGATCAATCATAAGGCAAGGGTAGGGAAGTCAAGGATCTGCAGAAAAGTGTAGTAAGAGAAGGTTGGTCGGAGGTTAAAGTTGATTCGTTTCATCACCACCTTCACACGACTTGGCTTCTTCCGCTCTGGTTCGCTCAGCTGCTTCCACCATCTTATTTTCAATCAATCTTTCTTTCGGCCACTCCTTCAACCTTCCTTTCGTTCTTTGTGTTTAGGTCTGTCTTTTCCACCTAAACCTATGTGTTTTTTTGTTTCCACGGCAGCTCCCCCACTGTGGTGTGTAGTCTTCATGTTTCCAGCAAGCAGCATCAGTGTAATAATTCCGATCAGTATTGGTGGTTCGCTTAATTGGTGCACCTACCTACTTCACAAACAACTCGTTCACATCGGCAACATCACTTCAGCGGGTCAGAAGGATAAATTAAAGAAGTCAAGGTGTAGGGTAAGGGAAGGCGGGCAAGGTTTATTAAGGCGTTCGTTCATAGGTATTAGGGCGGAGTTTCCCAAGAGTCCCAAGGAGTGTAAGTCGGTTTCCAAGGCAGAGGTAATAGGCATAGGTTTCAAAGGAAGAGTATCAGGATGGCCCCAAGTAGTAGGAAAGGTTACCAAGGAGGAAGGCATAGGCTGAGTATCAGTCTGTTCCCAATAGTTTCCAAGTATGCGTACCAGGGCAGTATGGATGAGTGTAAGTTCCCATGCGGTTAAGTTCCCAAGGCGGAGGTCTGAGGCAGAGATTTCCAAGTACGTTAAGTCCGGAGGTCTAAAGGGCAGAGGCTTTAGGTTCTAGGTATGAGGTTTCGAAGGCTATTCCAAAAGATTGCATTATATAAGTGAATATCCCAAACACAGTAAGCAAAGCACAATCCACTTCGCACTAGTTCACTTCGGCAACTTCATTCACATCCGCTTAAGCTCTTTCTGGTTTGCTCTGCCTCAATCTTTTGTCCACTTCTTTTGTAACGCTTTATGCATGTGAGTATCAAGTTCAGCCTCCTGGTACAAGTCCCGGATGGGTGGTGGGGCCCAGGGCTGTTGCGGATGGCGAACTGCCTTCCTATGGCGAACAGAATGCGGAAGGCAACAAGGGTATGAAGGGAAGGGTAGTTCAGAGGGTAAGTCTGGCAAGTCTCGGTCAGAAGGGAAGGTCCAGAAGGGTAGGAAGTATCGGTCATAAATAAAAAGGAAGGCAAGGTTCGTTCATAGGAACGGGAACCCTGGGCCCTAGACGTGTTCCCGTTCTGCTATGACCCCCTCGACTCCGAAAGTAAAGTTAGTGGCTCAGGCCGGCCCCAGATATAAAGATATATATATATATATATCTTACAAGTCTTTTTTTCGCTTGGCTCATTTCGTCGCTATCAATAGAGGGCGAAAACTACTTGCTTCGAAACTGGAAGAACCAGATCTGTAGCCGGGCGAAGGGAAGCTGGGACTGGATCTTTACCTGGAAGAGATGCTACTAGGTAAACTCAATCAATTGGTGCTGGTTCACTGGCATCATTAACTGATATTATAAATGGTTCGGATGCTTACTAAGCAATAGCAACTGAAACTCTGCTTACTCGGATGCTGGGAGTGAATAAACTGGATAAACAGGTTGTTCCAAATAAACCCTGGCTACTCACTCTCGACCTGGAAGGAATGCTGCGACTGATACATTTATCGGTTCAAGGTAAACAACTGAATCCGCTACTGGAACTTAGTTAACTGCATCTCGAACTGCCTCTCTAGCGGCTGGTGGTTTTGCTACTATTGGGTAGTTAACCGGTTGGTTCTTCGACCGGATAAACATAATCTGTATATGGAACTCAATCTACTACTGGTAAACGAATTCGAACTCGAACTTGGGAATCCACCACATATAGGTCTACTACTAGCTCTGCTTTCGCCCCTGCGTTAAACCGCTACTACTGGGTCTCGATAACCCTTGCCTTTGCTGGTGGTTATGGATCCACTGAATCTACGGGTATAACTTTTACTCGATCAATATATATTTGACTTATATGGGTATCCGCTTATACTGATAGGCGTATACTTGAGTGACTAAAGTGAAATGATTAAGGATTCGTCAGTAATTTGGCTTATGCTCGTGCTCGGCCTACTGAAGAAGACACAGTACAAGGGCCGGCCGGTGTGGTTTTTCCTCCTAACTAGGGATGAGTAGAAAGATCTCTGGGAAACCTACTTGAAAAAGATTGAACGTGTGGAATAAGTCTCTAGTCGGGGAAGAACAGTACAGGATTCAGATAAATTCTGATCTCATCTTCCGATCGATGCGTTGGGCTCTTTCCCACAACAGCCTTGAGCCAAAATAAGTAAAATAAGGGTGCGCCAGCACGCTCGTCTCTAAAAGGACGAGGGAAAATCAAAGTTTCTATAAAAAATCATCGCCGAAGCTTTCTATACTGGAGTAGGTTGTATTGGTCCTGATTGGTAATCAACCGCCTTCTATGGAGTTATGTACTTAAGGGGCCTGGGCCTTATTATCCTTGGCCTACCCATTTCCCTTTCCTTTTACCTTTCCCTTGCAAAGGAGGGAAGTCAAGCCAATAATCCCCAAAAACAACGACGATCCGGGGTCAACAGAAGAGATGCAGCAGAGGAATAGAAAGGAGAAGGAAGTTCTCAATGATAAAACTTGTTTTATTTAGTTTGTGTCGGAGGAGTATACTTCTTCGTATTTGTTCGTTGGTCGGAGGAAGCGAAAGCTGGCTCGACCGTATGAGAGAGGAAGCGGGGAACAAGCAACTTTTTCTTCCTAACTAATAATAAAATAATTAGTGCTGCTCGACCCTTCATGCGATTGATAGATTCTACTGCAATGGTCCTTCGAATTCGGAAAGTAATAACCGGAATGGCCGACCCAATAGCAGATTCCGCAGCTGCCACCGTTAACACTGATAAAGCAAATAATTGACCCATCATATCATCCGGATAAACGGGAAATACCGAAAAGTTCAAATTGACAGCTAGTAACATTGATTCAATTGGCATTAACATAATAGTAATATTTCGTCTATTTAGGAAGATTCCCCAAATACCTGAGAGAGAAATGATCATAGGAAATGTTGAATATTTGACAAGATCCATTTCGGTCGGGAACGTAGAACGGAGGGGAAGGAAATTCCGGAGGGGACTTGATTCTAAATTCTCTTTTGTTTGGGTGGGATCGGCGGAGTCGTCTTCGAAATGATTGGGATGGGCGGGATGGATCATAAGTAAGAAAGAGAAGTGGGGGTCGGTCTGCTTCTCATTTCATGATTATCCCCCTGGGTTAGGTGGAATACGTCTCCACAGTGAGTGATTGGGAACGGAGATAGATAAGGTCCTGAAATGAAAGGTAAACCCTGAGTGAGCGCGCTCTATATTCTTGATTCTATCTCTAGTTACCGACATAAAGGATAGAGCTCGCGGCCAAGTGAAAGCGTATCCAATTGAGGATGCGCAAGCAGGCGAGACCAAAGGGGCGAAGGTACATGTTGTTACTCAACCCTTATGGAATAGATGCCTTCCTTTTATGTCTCGATATGGTTTTCGGGCGGGTTACGAGAGGCACATTATATATGATGCTATGGCAATAAAATACTTGTTGGTTGGTGAAACTTTAATATTGGAAAGACTCGGTCGGGGTTCAATGTAAACTAGCCTACACAAATAAATTAAGATATCTATCTATATCTATCTATATATCTATCTATATATCTTTGTGGGCTGGCCCTTCAAGGAGCGAGCTAGAAAGAAGGTAAGGTTCTGCGCTGGTCAACCCAGTCAGTAAGGTGGTCCTGGCGAAGAGGTAGTAAGGTCCTGATCAACCCACCCGGTCAAGTCCTTCACCCCTTATATAAAAACAGATATGATCTCAGTTTCTCTAACTGTGTGAAGAGTTGGCTTTTCTGGGAAAGTAAATCCTTCGACAATGCTGCTATTATATATGTAATTACGCTTTTTATTCTTCTCTCTATAGTTACCAACCCCTGCGAACCAGCCTTCCTAACCGGATCTCGTGGGTGGTCGCCCCAGAGGTGCGGGATCAAGTACACTTTCAATGAGCTAAGTAAGGGGATGTTCTTTTGGTGCTGCTGCACCCCTTATATAAAAAAAGTCGGGGGAGCAACTAACTGACTGCTGATCTCTCTACTGCTGCCCGGCCTACCTGAGATCTTCGATCTTTCCCCCTGACCTAGTTACTGAACCTTAAAACTTTTATCTCTCTTGCTACATGCCTGATATTGATTCCACTTCCTGAGATCTCTATCTCTCACTACCTGACGACTAAGAACTTGACGGATTGTTTGCTTTTAGGCTTGAGGAACACGGCTGCTTGCTGGTGGATTTAATTAGCGAGGGATAGTCTATTAATTTAGGAAGCCCGGTTTAAACCGAGGAGAGCCGAACGAACCCAAGAATGCTAGAACCTGCAGTGGACAAATGGTAGGCGGGAAGGGATGCTGCTGGATTGATTGATCGATGGAATACCTGGTTGGGTGGGGCAGGCACCATGTTTGATCGGTACAGAATCCTTAAAATATTCTCATTTGCAGGTTTTGTCCATTAAAATATCCTCTAAAATATCCTCCTCTTTTAGGAGTCCGAGATCTCATCGGGGCACTAAAAGCGGATTTTATTCTTAATGAACTAGGCCTTTTCATGAAGTTAATAATAACTATATCTGGGAGGGGAGGGGAGGGACGGATGGAACAATGGGGAATTACCTGAAGGGCTCTCAGGAATCTACTTGCCTACAGAAAAATGAAATTTTGAGACCCGGATTGGTTCTCATTTGATCACTTTCAACGCCACACAGTTCTGCTATCCTCAATCTTTCATATTTTCATTCTTATGAACTATCCATTATGTTATTGTCTGAACTATCCATTATGTTATTGCTGGATAGCATACCTTGTCGTACTTATTTTGGGCATGGCTCTTAGATCTTGTTTCAGGCGAGAAACGAAGTGGTTGTCTATTGTTTTATCACACTAGGTAGGGTCAACATCGATCGGAGGACCAGTGTATTAAGGAAAGCTTTAGGCACGTTAGTGAATAATTCCCTATTGACGAAAGCAAGTTCGGAAACCCATCTGGATCATATGCCTACAACCCCCCCCCTCAACACAAGGGGCGGAGCCGCTCGACCGACGCAGGAGGGCCGCCATCGGGTGAGGGTCTTTAGACGCTTCATCAAGACCTGGATCAACTAGTGGCTATTGGCTAACCCTATGTAAAAGACTTCTTTATTCCCTTCCCCGAAAAGAACTCCGGACAATAACAACTCTCTTCATCACTACTACTTCACTTAACTGTTCTTCTCTTCTCTGGTCAATTAGAAAATAAAAGTAAGTACTTCCGGCAAGAATTGGCAATAAGCAAATACACTAGGCTATGTAATCAGCAATTACTGGATCTCCACGTGGGCTAACCTACCTCTTGGGATCATAAAGTACAAGCATCAAACCTTTTGTATTGCCAGCATATTACACTAGCCTATATGCCAGAGAGATACCAGCATGGAATACCGGCATCTCAAGTGGTATATCCTTCTTGGTATCTCCTATTGACTATAATGGAGTGCATCGACTCCTGTAATCGTATCTTGTATTGAATCTCGGCTTACAATGACCGGTGGGGAATGATGGATGATAAACTGTTCACACGCATAGAATTTCCCCCTGTTCACGTCAAACTGTTCACACACATAGAATCACCTCTACTATCCTGTGCACGTTGAATTGATGACACACGTATAATAAAAACTTCCTGGGCATATATGGTATGATAAACTGTTCACACACATAGAATCACACCTTCCAGGCATGGTGGATGAGAAACTATTCATGCACATATATAATAATTACAACGTCGAACTGGACACGGTGGATCTACTGGTAACGCATAACCTACCTCCTGGGCAGGGTGTAATGATACTGTTGGGCAGTAACAACCTCCTGGTCACGTAGAACTGTTAACTGAGTATAGGTTGTAGAGCACTTACCTACCACTTCTAGGCCCGGAGCAATACAATTGCTTGTTTACTTTAAATGGTTAGATTATATATGCGAAAACTACCATTACGAAAGGGAAGGGGGACGGCCAAAGGAGATGGATGATGGAGTCTGTGAGGTGGTGCACCAATTAACAGAACCACCGATACATGCATGACGTGTTCCCACTGACTGGTAACGGCTTCCCACTGAACCCGGACAGATACACAGCCCTTAATCCTTAACCTCTATCCCTCCAGCCTTGGGAACATCCTTGGGACCCTATATCCCTCTTCCCTATATATCTTCCCTCTACCTCTCTCTACCAATACTCGATACTCTATATTCGATACACTCGAACTCGAAAAAGAACTCTATAGGAACAAAGAAATAAAGCTCTATAGCTATATCGCGAACTCTATGTAAACACTATACCCGATACTCGGAACCTTTACCTCTACACTCTACCCTTGAACCTCGAACTAGACCTCTCTAACTAGATCTAGCTCTCTACAAAGAACTCTCTTTCCTAACACTCCCAGCCTTTACTGTCAATAGTTTACGAAATGTTGGCTACTTGCTGGGACTCCTTCATTTGATGTTGGTTCAACTGGTTATGCTGGGAATTATACTAGGAATTTTGCTGCTTATGCTAGGAATTATGCTCCTGAAACTACTGCTGGAAATAATAATTTAGGTTCGCCTGGTAATGCTTGGAATGCTGCTTCTTCTACTGCTTATGGAATTTATCCTGGTTTTACTTGTGCTGCTAGGAATGCTTCAGCTGGGAAGAATTATGCTTGTTGAATTGGTGTTGTTGCTAGAAATGATCCTGGTTATGCTGAGAATCATGCTGGTCATTCTGCTGCTTTTGCCGCTGCTACTGGGGATGCCAGTGGTTATACTGCTTTTCCTGGTAAGACTTATACTGGTCATACCGTTTCTACTTATGCTGGAAATGCTCTGGAAACTGCGGATGCCGGTAATGCTCTTGGAACTGCTCTTGGAAATGATCCTTGTCCTGCTGGTTCAACTTATGCCGCTGCTGGGGATGCTGCTTCTTCTGCTGCTACTACTACTATGGCTACGACGACTGAGAAATCCCTAGATATATCTTACTTTCAAAGAGATAGCGAAGGTATTGATGCACGAATTGAACGAAAAGATCGAGACGGTCGGCCCCCGCAACCCTCGGGACATTACCGTACTGAACGCACAGCGCTACCATTTCATTCCGCTTTAGCACTTCCATCTAGAGTAGGTGCCGAGCTTCCTTCCGGCTCACCGCCACCCCACCACTTGAATGAACTAATTAGAGACTCGATTCCCGTCCATCCTGTTAGCCTCGTCCTTATAGCTTGGAATCCAATAGACGGATTTGAACGGGAATTTTTCAACTCCAATTGGATGGAAATGCCTGCCATAGAGAACGCCCAACTCTATTCTATGGAGGAAGATCGCCCCTTCCATCGTTCCTGGTGGATCAACAACGAACTTGAAATGAAAAAAAAAGCATGTGCTTCACTTTAAATAGAATCCTTCAAAAAACCATTCCGGGTAACCCTCTATGGACTCGGCTTGTCGGGCTCATCAGAAGCTAACAGCGAGCCCGCCTACTAAAAGCGGATTTGTCGTAGCCGTTCCTACAATCAAATTGTGACTACGAAAGAGCGGGAGCGCCTACTTGCCCCAAATACAGCATATTTGGGAGGGCGAGAAGCGTAGCTGTTTCCGACCCCGTCTCACTCTTTTTCCTTATCGTTCGGGGTGCATAAATGACCAGAACTATCCCCTTCAGTAGAGACCTCCTCCTAAAGGATTAGACCGGGGCAGATTTTT
>LPNX011236626.1:7528-25565 GCA_001517045.1 Pseudotsuga menziesii | reverse complement strand
GGTTTTATAAAGTATTGGGAGACCTCCTTGGCCTTAGAGAGTTGGGCCTAAAGTGAGAGGATAATCGTGTTGAGGTTACAGTGATACATCTCCTTTGTTATCCCAAGGTTTTATGCGTGGGTTGGGACTTTCCACTTACACGCGATTTTTAGTTATAACGTTTTTGGCGCCGTTGCTGGGGACAAGGTCCTTTGCTCTAGTTTTAACACAAAGAAGTAACTGGACGAACGGGCTAACAATAAAGGGAAGTAGGACGCTAGCGAATTCAACGAGTGCGCAAAGGCCTCCCAACCAAAGTGAACATCTTTAATAAGAGAAACTAACGTATATTTATATGAAACCTTTATGAATACTAGCTGCTCTAATTCCACTTCATACATTATTATTTCACGTGCGATTTGTTCCATATTATTTTGCATTGTGTTAAAAAAGTAGTTTATAAGGGTGCTATACTTTGTTGGGTTTGCTATGTACTCCCTTAACCTTTATTTGGTCACTGTGGGTGCCTGCTCAATGACGAGCCTTTCATGCTTGATGTTTTCTTCCAATGTATTAATTACCTATTCTGCTGGCAGCAACGTGTCAGGTTCCCCGAACGAAGGAAGGCTACACTTTCAGATGAGCAACTCAGTAGCTTGCCATAGTTGCTTATATTTACTGAAGGTGTAATCTACATCTTTTCCTATCATGATACAGGCATGTTTCCAATTATCGAGAGCCATATCATGTCGATTAATTTACTTATTGCTTATTCTCGGGATGTCCTGGGGGGCATCAGTATGCTCTCGCTGCCATTGCTTAACTAATTCAAAGCCGAGCTGTACTCTTTCTTGCTTTATCTTCTCTTCCGCGACTCGGTTGGTGATACTTAGTAAATCCATGGATTGCTATTGCAGATCCTATAGTTTCCTATAAAAAATCCTTTGAGTTATGTTCAGCTCATCCTGGACTTTGAAGGCACAAGCTTTTAATGCTGTATTACTAGCTTTCTCTGTCTTATAATAATTAACCTGATTTTCCAAAAAAGTTATCTTCCTTCTACAATCTCGCAGCTCTTTCATCATGTCTAACACGTTGGATGTAGTTGCTTGAGCAAAAGCATTCATTGCAGTAGCTGTTAACAATGGATCTTTATCTGTTTGCTTTGCTACAAAAAATTATGTGGTGACTACTAACTCCGAATCCACAGAGAGTTTAAGGAATAAAGAATCACATTTCGCTCGAGTATAGCTCCATAGGCATGCTTAAACATGATATTCCTTCTCGTTACATGAAAATAAGTGCAGTTCACATTTCCTTCTGTGGTAAAGAACAACAACAAGGTGGTATAAAAGTTGGGACAGGAAGTTATGTTAGGAAAGAAGCTGCTGGATTGACTGCTTAGTCTGCTGGATCAACTGACTCAACCACTAGCTTGGATGCTGCCGCTGGCTATGGTACCGTAGCAGCTTTCTGACTCTGACTATGGCTTAGCTTTCTGGCTATGGCTTTGGATTTGGATCTGGGTCTTACTCAACTTAAGAAACTGCTCCTGCATCCGTTAAAGAACCAATTGATCAAGCAGCACATCACCCAGCGTCTCTTCCTGTTCCTAGTCCTTGTAGCGGGCATTTATTCCAGATAAAAAGTAATGACCACCAACAGCTCACCCCCGGATCCCTTCAAGTTTGATAATAAGTATATCCGGCAGTTCAGTTGCAGAGCCCATTTGAAAGCCAGTAGCTTCAGTGTAGATAAAATATCACTTAGACCTTCGCTCTGTTTCAAATCCAGTGCCTAAGCTAGTTGATTAAGAACCTGCATCAGTTTTAGCAGCGCCTTATGCATAACCTGTTTGAAAACCTCTAGATTAAAAGCTATATGTTGACCGGGTGGGACCAGAATAAGCAGAAGTAGAAGCAGTTATTTCCCCTAACTCTTTTAAGGAAAGAGAAAACCTCTTGTTCCACCTATTTTACCAATTGATCGAGTTGACTTCATCATTGACCAAGAAACAAATGCGCCTACTGATTCATAACCACCAACAGCGAAGGCTAAGGATACAGGAACAAAGGCGTAAAAGCCCATTTCATTTTCATTTCGAATGCCTAAAAATCCAGATCTGGCAGGATAACCTCTTTTTTACCCAATTAACCCCGAACGGTTGAGTTTACCTCGCATAGCAGTTTATTGATTGAACCCATAAGCCGCCGTAGCAGTGCTAATTCGAGTTTGAGAGTCATTATTGGTCCCAGATACCCATTTATTGCATATCCCCTTTGATAGACGCTTGATCGAGCATAAGCATAAGTAACGGCTAACCAAGTTGATCCTTAAGCAGTTTATCCACTTGAAATCCGAGTAACAGATCCAATTGGCTTAGTTTACCCAGCGCCTATCAAAGTAGACCCAGTGCCAGGAAAAACAGCTGATCCGCCATTATACACACCAGCAACAGACCAAAATAGAGATCGAGATTGAAACCCCGCCGTTAGAGACCAAGTTGGAGATGGAGATTGAACCCCAGTAGCTAAGGAAGCAAAGGTAGGGAGCACAGGAGCTCGTATGGGCTGTGAGCCAATTCTAGTGCCGAGCTACATATAATTAATATGAATTTCTTACTGACGGAACTTATTAGACACAGCTGGATGGTGCAATAAAATGAGATAGCACATGCATGTGAGCTGGAATATAATATGGTTACCAATCAACACAGCTGATCAATGCTACCGAATATCCACATGTAATAAATTGATCGGAATGATCCATCAATAACGGATCCATAGCAATATAACAGCTGAGAACAAGGCTTAGTCCGTGTTGGCCTTACCTATGCTATGAGACGCTACCTTAGGCCTGTAGGAAACAAACAAGGTTGACGCTATGAGGCCTTGCTAGCCATGGCCGGCTTAAGTCAATGTCTCACCGCAACTGGTTCCATACTGTGATGGCATTACTGTGATGGGATTGCCCCACTTTATCCACTCTTCATAAGCGCTACCGTGGTGCAAAAGGTTACCTGCACTTTACCATAGATAGATAGATATAGATGTACACGTACATAGATTACAGCTTGCAGCCTTACGACCGATCCCCATCTAAGAGGTACTGATAAGAGCGATGGCGGCCCTCTTTTCGCCCTTATTCTCTGCCCCGATCTTACCAGGGCAGGCTCGAAGCGACAGGGACAGCCCTAGAACACGAGCTCTCTCTCCAGAAGGGC
This sequence comes from Pseudotsuga menziesii, assembly GCA_001517045.1. Taxonomy (NCBI): domain Eukaryota; kingdom Viridiplantae; phylum Streptophyta; class Pinopsida; order Pinales; family Pinaceae; genus Pseudotsuga; species Pseudotsuga menziesii. The sequence goes on along the minus strand of LPNX011236626.1, from coordinate 22,363 downwards.
CAGGTACTGCAAGGAAACACAAGCGAGGAGCAGGCAGGGATAAGCACGCTAGGGAAAGGGCCACCTTTATGCTGGAGGATTTACCACATTGACAGGCCACCCTTATAGAGGACAATTTACCACTTTTGGTAAGGTTAGATTTAAGGGGGGCTCTCTGCTCTCTCTAGTTTGTTTGGTGTGGGCTTGAGGAGGTAATGCCTAGTTTGGTTTGTTTGGTGAACTGAAAGCTTGTTTGTTGGGGGTGAACTTACAGCCTTTAAGCTTGAGGTAATGCCGGGGTTGGGGGGTGGGTTGCACAGGAAGTGGGATCATGGCGTGGAAACTACCTGTTAGGTTAACTACTGCCTATTATATCTTACCGGCTTGGGTACGTACTTTTACCTGTCGTATTACCTTTAGATGCCCATTTATGTCCAACAACAACCAACCACCTGGCGTATTCATCATGAACCTTTAGAGACTTGCTCACTTAACTTAGTTATTTATTGGACGGGCTCGGATAGGCACTTTTCTCCGTGCCTTTGTTTCCAAACAACCTACCCACCTGGTCAAATAGTCTGTAGCTGTGATGATATAATATGATTTAGGATGACGAGTTGGGGGCCCCGTGAGGAATAGATAAACAAGTCCCCTAATAGGTATAATAAAATTAACTGCCCACTTTTCAAATGCCTAAAGTGCCCTGACTAGCTATAAAGGAAGTTAATCCCTCTTAAATGGTTTACCAATTCTCTGGCAGACATCATAAGACCTAGAATACTCCTTACAATCCTTAAATACCATCGGCCGCCATAAACCAGCCTGTAATACCTTCCGAGCAGTAGCATTGCCTCCAACATGTCCTCCCGCAACTCCACTATAACATTCCCATAAAATATCAGGTCATTCATGATCCAAGACACATCATCTAAGGATATCATAAATCCCAAGTTTGTATATATGACCTATAATCAACTGATAATCTACTGCTCTGACCACCATATGCCTCTTCTGAGTTGCGGAATAGTCTTCTGGGAAAGTGCCAGTAGTTTAGAACAAGGAAATGTCAGAAAGATAGTCAGGGATAACTTCTACCTTAAAAAGATCTGCATCTGGAAGCTGATCATCTAGAGCTCCTCCGGATTATCTATATTCCAATCGAGAGAGGTGGTCGGGTCCCACGTGAAGCTTACCTGGTTTGACCACAACTTAAACAGATCCCAATGAATGGATAAACTGGTGAACCCAAAGGTGCTGAGGTAACTCCTCATCTTCCCATTGTGCAATGCAGTTATCAATAAGGACAAAGGGATCATAAGTACCTGCATAAGTTTCTATCCTCAGAACTTATATCTATTTTCCCTTCGAAGTATCATGACATGAACACTCTGGTGGAGGAAGGAACTGGTTTTGTACTGTAGTCCTCACTTCATCCCATGAAGATAGTGCTGCCTTATGCATAGCCCACCATCTAGCAGGCATGGCTCTAAAAGCTATATCTATATTAGGGATCCGATACTCTTCTGATTTGTCTGCTCCATTGTACTTAATAAATCCTGCAAATCTGAAAGACCATCATAGACAGGCGGGTTGCGGACTTCTTTCCCAATCCATCTTACTGACCTGACAGTTGCACAATGTCTGGTAGATATTTTGTGCCTCTACAACTGCCAATCATTCATAGCAGCTTCATAACCCTGATGATTGAAAACTCCTCCAACTGATTGACCCATCTGCTGTAGGATTGATGTAATCAACTATTTTACCAGCTGTCATATGGTAAATGTGATCAATAACATCAGGCACTAAGATATAATCAGTAGGCTCAGTGAATATGGGTCCCTGGTAGGGATCTAAAGGTTGTATCACTCTTGTACCATCAGATTCAAAGGTCATTGTTTCTTTCTTCATGTCAATGACATCATAATTCTTAAAGGCCCAATCAATTCCCAACTGAGATGGATATGGGTATCGGTCTCCTAAAATCTTAATCACTTCAAAATCAGCTTTCCTTGGCTTTACACCAGCCAAATATACCTCCACATTCTCCAATCCACCTAAGGGCAAAATGCAGTATTGGTTAGCCATCCGCGACTGAATAGGAGAGTACGCCAATCTTTATTTCCCCATAGCTTCCCATGATTTATTCGAAAGGATATTAACATCAGATCCCAGATCTAACATTACATCCTTAATCTCATACCCATCCACCTGTGCATCAAGTCTGAACTCCTTTCCTGTTCGGATCTTCCTTTTCTTAACTATATGAGACCTCTTCTCAAGTAAAGTACTAACATTCATCTGAGTAAACTACTTATCCTACTAACAATTTTTTAGTGTTGCACAACTTCACAGTAAGCTGCTCATCTTATAAAATAGAATAAAAAAATCCAAGCCATAAATAAATAACTGTCTTAGACTTACCTGAGCTCCCATCTTCATTTGATGGTTCACAACTCTGGGAAGGTTGTCCAGCAAGTGACCTCTGATGCTGAATCTCTTCCGCAACTACTGGAGTTGTTGGTATAAACATATTATGAAACATCTCCATAGCTTGTTTGAAGAGTGCTTTCTTCTGTACTGGGTCAAACTTTGGGGCTCCTGGCCCAACCTTATGAATCTTCAGAGGACCTTCCATATCGACTCCTGTCTGAGTTCCTCCCCTCATAACAATGCTAATGGTTGATTGAAGTCCTCCCTCATGTGGCCTAGGTTCAAAATTGATCATGTTTTCCCCTCGCTGTCATGTGTGATCTTCCCATATGGCTATAATATTTGGGCAATCTTATGTTGCATGAGTGTTTACCCTGCAATTTGAACACCAAGGCTTCCTGGGGAGAGGACAATCCCTTGATAAATGACCCACTTAATCACAATTGTAGCACCGTACTGGTCCTCTTCCACCAGTTCGTCCACCTCGGAAACCACCTCCACCTCTTCCACATCCTCCTCCATACCCTTGGGTCCCTTCATTAACATGAAATGAAGACCGATCCAATCTGTCCGCAAGTGCATCTAACACACAACATCGATCTGTACTATGAGTAGAATACCCATAGAACTCACAATACAAAGTATTATGTGTAGAGGGAGTACTTATGTAGGATGGGACATTGTCTCGGAGGATGTCCATGGGTTATAAATATATCACAGTATTCATTCGTCTGCACTGGTTACAGATTAGGGAATGCATGATAAGGTCCATGGATCGGCACAGTAGCAACATCTTGTGCAACTCCTATTTTAGGTCTTACTGGATTTGGTCCCACAGGGGGATTAAAAGGTTCTACCCCTTGTATCTTGGGCACTCTGATACATGGTGTCCTTACCTGCCTTTGACCTGATAAACTGGCTACCCAGTTAGTTACAATGGGCTAACCCCTCTAGTAGTTATAGTTAGTTACATTGGGCTAACCCCTCTAGTAGTTATAGTTAGTTACATTGGGCTACCCGGAATCTCTAGATAATTACCTTCCGTATATTCTGGAGGAGGGAGGACCTGGTTACCTTGCATTAGGAGGAGGTGGAAGGGGCAGCAGCCACACTTCCTTGTAGTCTTCTTTGAGATAGCTTTGTATAGGTCTCAACCAAACCAGAGGCTATACATAGGCTAGAAACCAAATCAGAGCGGAGCGGGTTACCGTACATTGCTTTTCATATTGTGGCTTGTACCTTGGTTGGTCAGGTAGCAAGTCTTGTGTACTAAGCTTTCCTCATAGATTGGATTGGTTGGAGGTTAAGAGCAGCGGGGTGAGTAGAGGTTGGATTATATATTGAAACAAGTTAGCTGGACTTGGATTCTATAGAGCAAGTTAGGCGAGATCAGGTAGGTTATTCGCTATCATCAACGTTATGAATTGCCACACTTGTGCTAAAAGGGAGATAAACCGCTAGGGATAGATTTATTATGCCAGCGCTTACCGGGGAGAAGAGCCATTAGACTAAACAAGTCCAGAAGCCAAGAGACTTTAACCTTGGATCCTTTTGCTTCTAGTTTAGCTGGGAAGACAGAATCTCCTACTGCTGTTCGTACGGATCCTTATTCAATTGTGGGTTCTACTGCTAGGAATTCTGCTGGTTCAACTTATGCAGCTAGAAATATCTTCTTGGAACTGCTAGGAATAATCCTAGAACTGCTAGTTGTAATGATGTTGGTTCAATTGGTGCTGGAACTACTTATTACGGTTCAACTGCTGATTGAAATGCTGGTGATACTGGTAATTCAACTGGGATACTAATACGCTTGGCTTGGATACCCAGATACTTGGATACTTGGATACCTGGATACTCAACTTGGCTTGGTTACTTGGATTGCGCTACTCAAATGGTAGGGGGCTAATCACAAGGGCTACAGGGGACTAATTATTCTTCCGATGAGAGCGGTCCCCACAGACACGATTAATACACGATGGATGATGATAACACGGAGCTGATGAGGAGTTGAGCTACACATTCCGCATCTGATTGCCAGGAGCTATTCGTGCCCAGTTCGACGTGACCAGGAAGGAGTTATATGTGTCCAATAGTCCGTGCCCATTAGTCAATCATAGCCGAGAGCCAGTAGTCAATCCAGGTGTCGATACACTCGATGCCAGGTGTTTATGTATTCTTGTCTGTTTGCAAACCGATGATGCCTTCTTGTCAGTCTGTGAACCGGTGGATGGGATGGATAATTCTTGTAATTGCCTTGATGTTGTTTGCTTTTATGCCACCCCATGTTCCCATATATTGGAGTCACCTTCACAACTTACCTTTGCCCCAAACAGCCTTGCACTTGCTTCCCATAGAGAAAAGAGAGCTTTCACACCGCCTTCCAGACAGCATTCACAGGCCTGGAATCACGCTTGTTAACAGATGCTGGTACCGACTAGTACGGCTGAGCCCTGCCCAGGATATGATTGATTAAATTGAACCCACTGCAGTGCTAGGAAAAAAGAGCCCTACTTTACTTTATTCATGTTAGTGCCTGTGCTACCAACCCACCCACCTATATATACGGATGCCTGCCTTAGACTTACTGCATCGGACGGATAAAAGGGCTGGCTGGCCTTCACTTAGAGCTTTTGGACAAACTTACAGATAGCATTCACTGGCTTCGATAATACTTGATTAAATAATTGGGTATTGCTAAGGCCTTGAAATATAGCATTGCTGGACGGGCTTCCATACAACCACTTGCTTTAGGTTTAGGAATGTCTTAAAGGGGGATTTCACTATTTCTCTTATTGTCGGGGGGACAAGCTTCCAGATACAATTGATTAATTAAGACAACCAGCTTTCCTAGGACCTTTAGATGATCCCTACTTGCTTTTTCTGTTAGACCGCTCAGTTGTTGGATCGTTGGAACAGCCTTCTTGGATTTCTTCTTTATAGCCGGAACCTTTAGCAGATATCCTGGAACTTGCCCCGGATAGATTTATTCTCAACAGCCAGAACTTCAGAGACGTATATGGATATATTACCCAACAACCTGTTTATAAAGCCAGGAAGATCGGCGGATAAGCACGAGTCTATGAACCCTTATGAATCCTTTACCTTACCTTTTGCCTTCTCAATTATGGTACCACGTATTACCTTCTTGGTACCGTGTATCACCTATTTGTCCGGCCGAGCCTTGCCAATACTGCTGATTCATAAAATTGAACCTACTTATTAGGAATTAATAGACCTACCTTCCTTTCTTTTAATGTATTAACCTCATAGTTTTACACCTTTAGACTTATACCATCTGCTGAATTAAGCGCTTAGTTAGTTGGGTGGGAATATATAGAGGGGAGCTCGCTCAGGGCTGCTCATTCTTTATATATGTAATTACGCTAGTGATTGAATGGTGATTTCCAGATCATGCATATATCTGTAATTATGCAATTTCATGTCATTTTATCTGTCATTATGCTTAATTAGGCAAGTAGATTCATTCATGCATTTCAGGTTATTAAACCCATCCAGCTAATTGAATCCCTTGCCTGAAGCAATATCCAAAAGCCATGCGGGTTGTTCCGGTCAATTCCGAAAACGTTATCATTAGATATATAAGACCCGTGCTTGGAGTGAGTTTGAGGATATTGATCCACTCCATTGGGGTATTGAACCCGCATTGTTGTATAAGTAAATGGCTGAGCGGACAGAAAGCGAACATCAAATGGCTAAAGCGTGAATGGTAGGCTTAAAAGTATTCTTCGAGAGGATGCAGGCAAGGTTCGATCGTCAGGCAAGGGGTAGTAAGTTGTTTGGTCAGAGGTATTAATTTTAGGTTCCCAAGTCTATTCCCACCAAAGGCAGTAGGGATAGGTTTACAAAGGAAGGAAGAGTTTCAGGAAGTTCTTCCCAAGGAGGAGATTCAGGCGTCGATGCCGGTACTCAATGCTGGTAGAAAATCCATATAGTTTAGTCCAGGTGTAAATACACTCAATGACAGTCATACCGGGGTGGGCTACTTGGCTTGGCTACTATACTATACTATACTATACTATACTATACTATACTCAGCTAATAGACTTGGATGGGCCTCTTAGATGAGATACTTTACTGGGTGGGACATCGCTTCTATATTTTCCGTAATGGTAAATAAGTTACTATGTTCCCATCGGGAGGGGCATACAGTACGGTACGGGGCCAGTGAGGCACCTCACCTCAACTCCAAACCGGACCCCGGACCCCGGACCCCCAACAAAAACCCAATAGCATATTCATATCCAATGGGATTATATTACTTCTATGCAACCCTTCTTATCTTTTGGTTCTTTTTATTGGACAACCCACTTTACCCTTCTTTGTTTTATTATGGTATGGCTGGCAGGACTATCATTCAGAACCCCTTATTCGCTTATAAAGGCGAGTGGTTGGGGGGGGGCATACAATAACAAAGATTGTGTAAGTGAGGTAGTGAAAGGTGGGTTGGTGAAGCGGGTGGAGAAGTGGTAACAGTGAAGTAAAGGCAAGTAAGCTTAATAAATTCAATAGCAGTTCCGCCCACCCAAGCAAGCAAGGCGAGCCCTCCCTTTATAATCTATGAGGGTGAAACCCCCCCCCTTAGTCTAATTGTTGGGGTTGAAGCGTAGTACTGTAGTATTCCTGGCTCGTGCTATCCCAAATTCAATATTTTACTGGGTCCTGGTCGAATGGTTGAATGCGGGCGTCGTGCTCCAATAATGGGAATGGTCACCTACAAACCTGCATGCTGGAACTACTTGGATCTTATACCGGCCATTGAGTCCCAGCCTCCCTAATTGAGTAACATAATGCCTAATCGATTATGGCTGTAGATCGCTGCCTGTATCCGCTCCCCCAGCCATCTCTGTCTTACGGACGAGGGATAGAGGAGGGTAAGGGTGGTTCATTTCATTGGTGACCTCCTTCATACGACTGGACTTCTTCGGTCCAATGAGTTTGCTCCTTCCCGGCCAGCAAGCAGCATCATTGTAAGAATCAAATCAGTATGGGTGAATTCACTAACACGACTGGGCTTCGGTCCCCATTCCTTAGTCGGCTCCTTCCCGTCCAGCAGGCAGACAGACCAGAGTTGGTGATTGGTCCCTCTTCGTCGCGCCCGACACCTACTGATTTAATGCCTGAAGGAGGGTAGATGCCATGAAAGAGAACCCAGAGTACTGCTATTGGGGTGGGACAGTAGGGAACGTCAAAGAGGCAGCAAGCCCTAGTGGATGCACTTACTGGAAAAAAACCCTAGCTTTAGAGAGGACACCCTACCTAGCGATGGTTAATGGATGGATGTTTGGTCCCCTTTCCTGCAGCATCAATAGGTATCCTTTCCTACGGCATTAATTTGTTTCCGATGCCATTCCTTGCCCGATGCGGACAAGCAATTGAAAATTACTTAAGATCTGCCCTTTATTTCCCCAGACCTTTATCAATCCTAATCCCCTGCTTGCGATCGGTAATAATCTCATAAACCAAGCTTGTATTATAAAAAGCCCTCTCTACTGGTTCTATAGCCATCTCACCTGCCAAGCCATGGAAATAGCTGCTTCTTTTAGTCTTGTCAAGGGAGTTATAAGTGAGCAGAGAGTAAGACTTACCTGCCCGTTAGCTGCCTTAACCAAAGATACAATTGAATCCCACTCAGGCTTTGTATCTGGGGTTATAAATACTCTTTTACTCTGCACAATAAGGTAGAGCTCATTAAATACTATATGTAAGTTTGGAAGAAAGGAATTACAAATATGCATACATAGTTTCAGTACAGGAAAGTCAAAAGCTAATGCATTATAGCAGAATATAATTGGTATACTTAAAATTCTTTAATAAGGTTTAGAATTATTCGGCTGATACCCATCCATCTTAGATGCTCTTACAATTACTCTCTTAATATGAAATAAAGTTATAATAACCACCATACCTGCAGGAGAGGCCTTTGTAGCACTGCTGGGCATATTTGAGAGCTTCGAAAACTTGGGCATGTGTTGTGGGCCAAGGTTTGTAAAAAGGACAAGGCAGAGGTCTACTCTTGTTGCTGATGGGGAGTACCAGAAGGCTGCAATGTAAAAGGAAGTTCATATGGGGCTAAGGGCTAGTAACCAAAACAAGCTTCGAAGGGGGATAAGCTTGTAGAAGTATGGACTGCATGGTTGTATATATGCTGGACAATGTGGAGAGTGGCATCCCATTGTTTGGTTTTAGTGAACTAAATGCGGAGGGCATGAACCAAGCTACGATTGACCACTTTGATTTGGCCATCTGTATGCGGGTGAAAGGCCATGGAGTACTTAAAGTGACAACCTAGTAAAGACCATAGCGTTTTCCAGAAGGTGCTAAGAAAATGGGCATCACAATCTGAGATAATGCTGGAGGGAAGGCCAAAGTGAGTCCAAACATGTGTTAAAAATGATAAGCAGTATGAGCAACAGTTGCGGTCTTGGTGCAAGGGACAAAAAAGGACATTTTGGAGAAGCGACAGACTATGACCCAAATGGCATCATGTTTATGAAAGGTCATGGGGAGACCACTAATAAAATCCATTGAGATGGATTCCCATGGACGAGCTGGAATAGGTAAAGGCTGATAAAGACCATACTACTTACGATGTGCAGGCTTATTTTGACTGCATAGGGTGCAAGACCGAATGAACTGTTCCACTTGTCGTTGCAAGGCGGGACAAAAGATGTGATGCTGTAGATTTTGAGTTGTCTTAAGCGTGCCAAAGTGGCCACCATAAGAGGAGGCATGGGCCTCTCTAATAAAGATAAGATGATCCTCTGTAGGTGGAACACATAGCTGATTAAGCTTGTATAACCATCCCTCCTGAATGTGGTAATCCAAGAAGGGGGTCTGGTTTACTATAATGGTCTAGTATAACGCAGCCCAGATTTCGCCGAAGAAGGGGTCGGTAGCATAAAGAGGATTCCAATCCTCATAAGCAGCACATTGCACAGCCAAAATCTGTAACACCTGAGTAGGAGGTCGACTGAGAAGATAAGCCATACGGTTTTAAGTTCCCTTCTTATATTTGATGACTAAATGGAACTGCTGTAGATAAGCATCCATTTAAAATGGCGCTGCTCCTAAAGCTTGGACTAAGAGTTAATAAAAAGAAAAAACACCTTCTTGAGGTGCCATGCCACCTGTTCTACCAAACTTTTACCGCTTTACCCTAGTCGGTGAAGTCTCAACCCATTGATGAAGCCAGGAAGGATTACGAGGGAGGGGAGCCATAAGCGTCAGCGATTAACTGGGCAGGGGAGAAAAGAAAGGGGACCATCAATCTTGACTATGCTACTAAATCTTGACTATGCTACTATGCGAAGCCCTATGGGAGTTAGTGTGGGTCAGACAGCTTGAGCTAGAATGCTAATAGGACCAGACACCACTGCTATTCAACTAGAGCAGAGAGGGAGGATAGGTACAATAAATAAGACCTAAGCTATATGCTAATAGGACCAGACACTAACAACACTAAGACCACTAATAAGAATGCTAATGGAGCATTTTAACGTATATAATGCACGCTGATAAACCCAGATTAAATTACAGGCGTTATCCTGATTCCCAGTCCGCATTACACATTCAATCCGACCGCATTCAGTTCAATCACCAGTTGCAATACCCCGTGCCCTAGAAATGATTGTCCATGTGTGACCAGTTCTTGACCAGTTGATCCCCCGTACACAACAGGAAGTTTCGTGCGTTAACAGTTCAGTACGGGAAACCGGATAAGAGTAGTTGTTAGTGCCTGTTTCATTACCACGTGCCCTGTTTTTTAGGTTAGTCTGTGATTTTGTCATTCCCAATAGCGCATAGCACCAAGCCCAGTTGTTCGAAGTTACCTGTTTCGATCCCATGTGCCCAGGAAGGTGGTGGGTAGGTGCACCAAGTCAACAAAACACCCATACTGATTGGATTCTTTTACACTTATGCTTGCTGGCCCGGAGGAGCAGACAATGGGTATGGAAGAAGTTAAGGAGTAGTGCGAAGTGCTTAGCTTATTGTGTGTTTATGTGTATTCACGTATATAAAGCAATAATAGCTTCTGCTTTTTGTGGGTGGCTTAACAATGACTCTTTAGTGATCAATCGCCTTGGATTTAGTTAGTGGCGTATTTAAAACCCCGCACAGTACGGCACACGGAAAGCTACAGCTTACTGATATGGCTAACAGCCCACTGCTATGGCTAACGGTACGGCACTAGCAAGCCAGTCAAGTCAGTAAATCCTGTAAATCCAGCTGTTTTAGTCATTAACCCTAAAATAGACTCTATAAACTACCTATGCCCTCATCCTCGGGGACTTAACCTCAGCCTTTGGACTTTCCTTTGTAACCTATGCATCAGACCTACTCCTCGGGAACATCCTTACACTCCTACTTTGGACCGCCTCATCAGCCTTTTTATCCTAAGACTCAGACCTACGCCGCCTTGGTTTCCTCCTTACACTCAGCCTATGAACATACCCCTACCGCACTCACCTTGCCGACCGATACTTTAACTTTGAAAGAAAGATTGATCGAAGCTCAGCGAAACAAAGTGCTGCTGGTGGTGGGGGAACAAGCACAGTGAGTATGACGGGAGATGGGGGGGCGGAAACAGAAGCGGCGGGTGGTGCAACGAGTCCACGAACCAACGATACTGGCATGATGTGTTCCCACTGACCGGTAATGGATGAACGGACCTGCACTTATACACTGACCTCGAAACCTAACCTCAAAAATAATCTGCCTTGGTAACTGCCTTTGGACTAGCCTTTGGAAACTATGCCTCATACCTCCTTCGCACCCTAATTACACTCAGCCTTGGGACCGCCTCAGCAAAATACTCCCTGGGAACATACTGAAACTACGACATACTGCCTCTGAACGACGAACCTTGACTTCCTACCTACCCTTGCCCTTGCCGACCTACCCCTTGCCCTACCCTTGACATACGCCTTTCTGTTCGCCATTGGAAGGTCGCAGACAGAACCCGAGTGTTCGAGTGAGGTGGGTTGTGCTTTGCTTATTGTGTTTGGGATATTCACGTATATAATGCAATCATTGGAACTAGCCTTGGGAACAGACTTCCAATCTTCCTTTAGACCTTCATCATACCTCAGTCTTGGTGGGGAACCTCCTTGGGAACCGATGCCATACTGCCTTAGGTTGGAATATACTTTGAAACCTATGCTTTTGGAGGAACTTAATTAACCGCATCCTTTGGACCTTACTACACTCATTCATACTTACTTTTGGTGGAATATATTATTGAAAATCTTCGCATTTTATGTTTTCATTCAGCAAAAACTCCTTTTGATCTGTCTCTTAATATTATTGTTAGTTCTAATAAAGACAGTCAGTTATAATTAGTGCAACTTGTAGTTTAACCCGTAGTAGCTAAATAAACCCGAAAGCAATAATAAAAAGAGAAGCTTTCTTTCAATATTGAGTCCAACTGGTTGCATTTCACTTATATCTATGTGATACTTGCATAAAAAGAAAATCAGAATAAATCTGGATATACACTAGCTCAATTCCAAGGCTCATCGACCTGGGCTACAATAGACAGGAAAGTAGTTAGTCTTCTTGCCCTTCCTGCCTTAGCTGTGAAGTCTGCGTAGAGTCTCCCACTATGAGCTGTATAGAAAGTCACTACTAAAAAAACCTATTACTATACAATACGTGCATCAATACGTCATTTCCATGGCGCAAGTACAACAAAATGAAACCTTCCTCCTTATAACTAGGATAAACTGCCCTTTACTAGTCTTATAAGTAAGTCCCACAATGGGGAATATACTTCTTAGTCCATTCTTAGTCCAGTCCATGCATTAAGACGTTGTTCTGTAGTACTACCCAATATAGATACTAATACTTTCTTTCCAACATTACCCACCAGACATTTATTTATCAATGGCCTCTCAGCAGGTTCGGTAGGTCTCTTGATTAGTTCAAGGTATTTCTTAGTTCCCATGCATGCTGCCTTACTGTCTGAGCTATATAGAGGTGTAGGCCCAGAGTATTAATACTCTTAGCTTCTGAGTAAGCCCTCTATAGAGTGAACTCAACCCTATAGGTTGCCTAGTCCATAATGTGTCCGTCCAAAAAGAGAAATATATAGACCACCCATCATAGAGCTGCTCTAGTGAAGAAGTTATTCTTGTTTTATCCTCTCCGGTAAATGGGCGGGCGAGATCCCCCAAGCCCAAGGGTGGAGCGAGCCCGTATATTTACCATTGTGGCTCTGAACAAGGCTTCTTATGTCCTCTCCATTCTTGTCAAAATAAATATAAAAGAAATAGGCCGGTATTCCATGTATCTCATAGGGGTCTCTCCATAGGGTAAGGTAAGTTCCATAAGGTGCCTAGCCTTTCTATACATGATAATTGATCGATACGTCTTTGCACCTATATGTCCCCTCCGCCTCGAGCCAAAAGAGAAGATCCCGCAAGCAAGTAACCATGAGTCGAAGGCCTGCCTCTAGTGCCGGAGTGAAAGAGAAGTATCCCCTTTTCCTTTCAAATTCTGCTGCTAGAATAGAGTCAAGCCCGTACCACATTAATTAGCCTGACCTATTTGGCTTTATCATAAAAGCCTTACCTGGTATTAGTCCCAGGTGTCTATATTTCTTCCCTTGGTCTTCCCTATCCTTTAGTCTTAATAACAAGCCTTAGTCTTTGCATTCATTAGCTGCATGGGCCTTAACGCCTGCCTTTGCCGTAGTAATAAGTAGCTTCCGAGTAGTAGAGCTCTAGTAGTTTCCCCATATGGGCTAGTACTAATTACTATAAGATATCGCATTGAGACGTCCTTTCCATGGAAAGTACACAACATTCCCACCCTCCTCCTTATAACTAGGATAAACTGCCCTTTCTCTAGAATCAATACATCATCACCACATTGATATATCAACTTGCATGGAGAAGTTTAACTTGCCCATTGTAACAAATAAATAATAAATCTATGAATAGCATATATACGTGCGTGTAACTATGCCCATTTTAGGTGATCCTGCTTATCTATAGAATATTTAGTATTGGAAATATCCATAGTAGGAGGTATATATGTGATATAATATGTGATATAATGAGCTAGTAGGGGTGCGCCGTAATGACGTATAAATATTGTAGCGATTTCCCCTCGTGAATCGATCAATTAAAAACGTGCAACTGAGCTCGTCCGGGGGTTCAAAATTTGTGCTTGCAATATGCTCGTATAATATGCGCAGGGTCATTTTCCTTAATAATTCATGGATGAAAAATGTTGAAAAACGAGCCTTTTTTGTTAAAACTAGGGGGGGGTACGATCGATATAAAAAAAGTGAGGATCGACTGGATGCAATGATGTTGCTTTATATATGAGTCACCCATTTAGGATCATACGCCATACACATGGAGAAATTAAGATCTGGTCAGGTAGTTTCATTCACGCAGGTCCGGTAGTTTCTTGCCGTCCAGTGCCGTCCCATACCGGTGGATGCTGTGCGGTGCATAGCCGTCCGATGCTGTGCCATGCTTGTGCCGTCCCGGCCCTGTGCCATGCAATACTGTCCCGTGGAGGCTATGGCTAATTTGGCTACTATCCCCCTAAAAGCAAAGTTTATGTGGGGAGTCGGCTCTCTAACAACCGGGGGCCTACCTAGATGGAACACCCATTAATCTATCTGAACCGGGGGCTCAAAAACACTACTCTACTGGGGGAGCCTAGATGGACCAACCAGTTGTCTATCTGAACCAGGGGAGTATAGATGCCGCTTTCACACAACCAACTAACCAACCTTCTAGATGCCCCTACTATTATTTAGGGTGGGACATCATGAATTGAGCTCTCGGATATCGAGATGGGTGGAAAGTCACAAGCAAGATGGGAAACACACTTACAGCAATAACATAAGCGCACCAACTACCCAGCCCAACTATGGAATGTAAGTCGAGCTCTTCTTAATGCTTTATTCGGGATCTCTGTCTTTAGGTCGGGGTGAGATGTGAACCAGACTATTATATATGTGAAAACTACTATTGGTTCCGCTGCTGCCGGATCTACTTCTGGATCTACTGCATAACCAACTGGTTCACCTGGATTGACTGGACCAATAAAAACTAGTGCTACCTTAGCTTCTTCCTTTGCCTTAAGTGCTTCTTTTCTTAAAGATCATAATTGACTACGGGTTTTTATACTTGCATAGATTCAGGAAGGGGTAGGTGAGATTCAATTGGAACTTATCCAACTCCACTTCTTGTTGCCTGGACCAAACACCAGGGATTCTCTTTCAAAAGAGTTCCATACTTGTCTTCTTATCTTACCTTACGCATTTACACAGAACATGGAGTAGCACCGGCTAGTTCAGAAACACCCGAAAAACATAGGGATCAGCGATTTAACCTTACTCTAGTTTGGGAACCCAGATGTTGGAGCTATTTCCCTCCTAATTTG
>LPNX011236625.1:3351-14614 GCA_001517045.1 Pseudotsuga menziesii | reverse complement strand
GCAGCCTCACGACCAGGGTCATCAGTTCCAAGATCATTTCAATCATAAGTTGAAACAGGATTGATTATAAGCAGCGATTTAACCATCATAATTTGAAGTATTCCCAGCCCAATTAGCAGCACCCATTGAACCAGCCTAAGTTCCGGGCAGCCGGAGTAAAAGCCTTAGTTCCAGGATCATTTCAATAAGCAGCGGTCGAATCAGCATCATCATAATTAGTCCCAGCAAGCAGAGTAACACTAGCAGCACCAGCCTTATAGGGGATGAAAGGATAGAAGGAACGAAGTGAAATACTAGGCTTGCTTAGTGAGCGACTGGTAAATTCACTTTCATAAAACCTTCTCATTTGCTTGTTTTGTATATTCAAATCTAATCTTTTTTGGGGACGATAATCTATCCCCCTCCCTCCTCTCATCGGAGTAAGGTAAGTTGAGTTTTTATTACTGACAATTACCATTTTTCATTAAGTTTCCCTGCATGTCGTCGATTTAGGCTCGACCAAACTTTATCTCTACGTTTCACTTTTCCATTGTAAGTAATCTTAATAACTTAGTTTAATAGCGCAGCAGCCACCAGCCTTGTTGAGAGTAGCGCCAATCAAGTAAAGAGTATCCACACTGAGTAAGTATCCAAGCCCACCCAGCTCTGGCTGGCATCGAAACCTGTATCAAGTGCATTGAAAACATCTATTGGCTAGCGCGATCTATTGGCTCCCGTGTATTGACTAGCGGTAATCGGCGGGACCTACCTCCTGGGGATAATCTTATCGGCTTATGAAAATAGGGGGGACTATTACAAAAGGGGTTTCTAATTCCCACTGGAAGATTTCCCATTCCTGACTTGATAAGTATATGGATGGAATTTAGCGCTGGCTTATTCCTCCCGGATTATATTCCCAATGAGCGGAGTATCCTATCTCATATTTTTCTCATATTTGTATGACCTCAACAAGGGGTTTCTCAACAATGAGGTTCAAGCTGTGATTTCGTCCTTATGGTTACGCCCATCTCTGCCAAGCCAATGTTGTCCGTGCTCTATTATCCCTTCGTTCTTGCCACACACAGATTGAAATGGACAAGTTAAACGTCTCCATGGCAATATCATATATTATCGATATTGGATTAGTTCCATTGGCTTATTATTACCCCTCCCCTCCCAATGGATTTATTCTCACATCTCTCTTATTAGTGGAAACTAGCGGGAATCACCCATAAGTGGCATGTGGACTATATTATCGATCAATCAAAGAAGTAGTTCAATGGAAACCGATCTTAGGATAGGAACTGACATTACTCCCTGAAAGTAGTGTTTCCTCTTTCTTTCTAATCTGGGCACGTGGCAACCTGAATAGCTCTAGTCCTTTCTCCCTGATAGTAGATATGGTCTACATGTCTGGCATGGGGGTGGGATTTTATATTGCGGTGTACTTGGGGAATGGTTAAAAATAGGGGATTACCTCAAATGGACAAGTTCAACGTCTCTATGCGAGTATCATATGTTAAAACATATGGAGCCTCCGAGTACAGCCCATGCACTATAGCAGCCTTAATATCTAATGACTTCTAACGACTAGTAGTTCCTTTCTTCTAACCCTTTCATCTAAATCTCTATAACGACTAGCTCTTGCGGATTATTCCTCCCGGATCGGAGTAGCACCTAGGGGAAGCCTGTGTAATAGAGCCAGTGGGAAGCGGATTAGAGCCATTGGATTAGACATTTGATAAGCCCATACCATTGTAGTATTAGTGAAGTCAATTATTATTCAAGTAGTGTCTCTTTAGGCGGAAAAGGCTGCTAAGGCGGCAAACAAGTAGTCAAACTCTGGTGGATTGGATTGGATTAAGTCCCATTGGCTTCTTATTTCCCTCCCTGTAGCAGCAGCATAGATTCCTGGCATATTTCTTTTTGTATGACTCTTATTGAGTGCATGAAGCTGGCATTGACACTTGGCATGTAGTATCGGCATCTACAACACCTGGATCGCTCGACTAGTGGGTACTAGCGGCTGCTGAACTACAAATGAAAAAGAAAGATTGTCTGGCGATAAAACATAGCCTGAAGAAGTCACATTACAATTGATTCTTGCAATAAGTGGATAAGTAAAGCAACTACTTTCCTTTCAAAGGTTTGGAAGATTCAAACTATTACATTCAGATTCAAACTATTACTATATTCAGTCTGAACCATGCCCATGTAGAACCAATAGAACCAATATTAGATTGCCTCTCGGGAACAGGGGGAACTTTTATTCTATATGTCCTGATTAGTACTAGTGAAAGCTTTGATAACTTCTGTCTGGTTATATTGCTCTGTACTTTTCTGAAGTCTGTTACCTATTATCTCATTAGACCCTATGCATGTCTTATCCATGTGGGGTAGGAACCTTTATCGCAGCCCGAAATCAAATCACAATCCCGAAATAAAGAAGAGAAAAAAAACATGGAATCACTGAACTCCATCCTGGTCGGGCTATCGGTAATGCTCCTCACTAAATAAATTACTCACTCACGGACTCACTCACTTATACTTACTTACTTACTCTTACTAACGGACAGGGCACGTGGGAAAGAGAACAAGTAACACAAATAGAATCAGCTCCCGTGCACATCAAACTGGTAACATTGAAAAGGTAACACACTCGGAATCACCTAACTTCAAAGCACCCTCCTGCCTGAGCAGCATGGGGAATCGCAAAAAGTTAACGCACATAGGACACCACCACTTCCTCCTCCTTCCGTACATGGGAAATAAAGAACAGCACGTAGAACAACTCCTTTGTGTTTACGTATAACATAAAGCAGGGCTGAAAGGGTAAGGGGGGGGGTAGTAACCCGTAAAGCGCGTATCATAAAGTGAAAGGGTGCTGACTGAATGCGGGACCGGGGAATGTTATAATGGTCTGGTAGAATGCGGGACTGGGTAATCCGGGGACCGTCTATTATTTTGTAAGATGTATCTCAGTTTTTCATCGTTCATTATATATGTTATTATACAAAATTGGCTCAGCACCTTTGAAAAATAGGTGCCCATTGTAAGTGAGCATTGTCAATTCATCCCTTCAATCCAATTGATGTAGTAACCTTGTATTCCCCGTACGGGTAAGCTTCTGTAGTAACCACCTTGTGTTCCGTACTGGTATAAGTGAGTTCAAGGATCCAAGGCAAGCCTGGTGGGTTATAACCTCTTTCTTTCTCTCGGTAATGAACCATGGATGGGGTAACCTCACTTGAGAGATCGAGTATCACATATATATGCCAGTATAATATGTATAGATATGTATTAATGTAGAGATTTATTCTCAATGAAAGTATACCGGCTTGGAGCAACTTCCGGAAATGGCATTCTGACTAAACCTATTTCAATAGGAAAAGTTAAACCATTTCCTCCTACCTCGGAAAAGGCCCTACGGGTCGTCTCCATGCGAGCTCGTATATGAGAACTAGAGAGATTTAACTACTTCTGCTGCACTACTAGCTAGAGAGAGGAAAGGGTTGAAAGAAAGCTAATTTATATTTTTATTGCAACTAATGGAGCTACTACAGGTTGAATTACAAGTTGCACTAATTAATTAGACGACCTAACAGTCTCTAAGGCTAGTAGTTAAAGCTAGTAGTGCCAGTGTTCATGCAGTTAATGCATAGAACATGAACAAGTTGAACGTATGGCATGCGGGTCTCACGTAGAAGAGCTAGGGAAAGCTCATGAAATAGACCTAGTTCAGAAAAACAAAAATCCAGTTATTTTCCTCGATGGTGCGGAAGTCCTCGAACCCATCCAAATGAGGTTGTGACAGGGTAAAAAAGCAAAAGTAGAAGGTTTTGGAAATCCGTCCCCTGTGTGTTTCTCTTTCTCGAGCCGTATCGCTCTAACCTCATGGGGTAAGTGATCTATCCAAGCAAGCTCAAGGTTGAAGCTTGGGTCTATTTGAAGTGTTATAGTCGCCAGGGGAACAAAATTCACTAGCGGTACCAGGATCAAGGGGCAAGCGATAGGCTCACGCTCCTCCCGAACACCAGGCAAGCGATAAAGGGTAAGTGTAAATCTATCTTTCTATCCTTCCTTGCCCTCAAGGCTTATTGGGTGGTGGGGGTCGAGCAAGCGATAAACCTTGCCCGATGCGGACAAGCAATTAAAACTCGTTTGCGGAGTTTTACTCTTGATTCTTTTGGCGATTTGGGTAATATAAGGTATATTAATAGATGCTTTGCCCGCTGTGCGTCCCTCCCTCGGTCTTCGCCCTCCCTTGGTCTTCGGGTTATACCCTTCCCCTTCCCACCAACAACTAAAAGCCGGGCCGCCGAAATCTTACTCTCTTCATTCACGCCTATCTATTTCTGGTCTCGCCAGGCCCCGCCAATAGAGAGGTAGGGCTATCACAGGGAGGGCGCGGTACAGGAGCGCCGGGACACATTGGATTTCATGTGACAGATACAATGCTCTTAAATTTTGGTCAGGATACACACTATGCTGGAAGACTGTAACTTAATAGTGGACTGTTTACAAACAGCTAACTTTTTAGTTATTGTTACTTTTATTCTGAAATGGAAGATATTGTAATGATTAGATAAGTATTTGAAGACATAGATGGATAAAATTAATTATAGAGTTTACTCATTTTTAAAAGTACTTCATTGACTTAGACAGAGCTGAACAATATGTATTGTGCTTTCCAGCACCTAAGGAATGTGTTTTTATTCACCTGAGGTCCTAAGGTAGGCAACAGTTTGAAAGCCCTTGAATCTGAAATAGAACAGGAAGGAGAAGAACATGGCCCAAAAACAGCATTTTGGATACCAGCAGGTAGCCATCGCTCTTTTCCGCCTTTGGGAGGAATTCCTAAAGTGTTACAAGCATGTGTGGTTCCTTAGGACTGATTGGCGAAAGGCCCCCCTAGCCCATTGGTTATTTCGGGTGTAGTGGAAATGTCTACGATGATGGTTTTGTAAATGTTGGCTATATTCCCTTCTTCAAATGCATCTGGTGCATGAATAGGGTGTTTGAACCAATCTACTTGTCCATGGGGAATGAAATATTTAGCCTCGACAGTGTATTGGTCCGAAATATAAAAATGATGCATATATAAGACGGTTTTGTGTGATGGACCAGCAGCGAAGCACCAAGTACAAAAGTAGACGAGGTTAACATCTTTTCTAATATCTCTATGCTAGAAGACTTATGGCGTCTCTTATCATAATTCGTTTCTTGAAGCATGATGATCATGGGTTTTCCTTGGCTATTCTATTCTTGATTAGCCTTTTCTTGCCTTTTGAATTCACTCCCCTTATATTCCAGGATATAACCTTCATTTTCAACCTTGGGTTGATAAATAAAGTACCTATCTGGTAGCCTTATCACTTGTCCAGAGTCCACAAGGTGCCCCTACTTCCTCAATTTTCCATTTCCTAGTCTTTATTCCCCACTTCTTTTCCTTTCAGCCAAGTTTTATCTGCACTTTTATAGGGGTTTTCCTAATTCCTAAACCTCCTATCTACCCTTAGTTTTGGCTAGTGGCACCCATTTTCATTTTTCATTTCATTAGTTCCCTTTGAAGCTGATAGAGCTGGCTTTCTGATAGATTTGTTAACTGCTTTTCCCCATATTCCTCTATTAAAGCTGGTAGGTATACTTTAACCATCTTTGTGTCCCCTGTTGTTTTGGCCTCCTCCTCCTCTGATTATGGTGAGCCTTCCTCTTCTACTTTCATACCCAATTGCTCTTGTATCTCTGCCTATTTGACTATTTTGGATTATCTATCTCTATTTTCCTTCTTTTAGGGTCCACCTTCGATGTCTCTGGGGAAGCCTATGGGACTGCTTCAACCCCTATGATTTTGGATGCTTCTCCTATAGCCTGTTGCTTGTTCATCCCTTCTCTCTTCATATCTGAGGCTAAGACCTGGAAGCTGTTACCATCTTTAACTGTGTTTTGGGGAACCTCTTTGCTCACACTTTCTTTGCTAATTTTGTGTTTACTTGGGACTTTGATGCAACCCTCTTTGTTAGTGTCCTCTCTAGGCTTGCTCTGATTCACCACTATATTGAGCGGACAGTGTCTGAAAAGGTGTCCATATTCATTACATTTACGACAACGGAATGGGATATGTTCATAATCCAAGGATTGAACCCATTCCACATCCTGGAAGCTAATATAGATCTACTCTAGCAAGGTGCCTGAAAGATTCATATATAGACACAAATTTGAGCATAGGATGTGTATTTACCTATTCTTGTCACTTTCAACATTTTGGTGAAGCAGCCTAGGGTATTCCCAATCCCCTCCAGAGTTGATTCTTCCCAGAACTCCTATGGCAGGGAGTATAGGCATATCCAAATCGGTTCCCTCAGTAAAGTCTTCCTTCTCTAGGCTGAATCTCTCTCTCCAATATCTTAGATGCAACCCTGCTGAGTTAAATAAGTAAGGACCTTCCTCAAATACCCTATCTTTGTCCTTTGTGCATGCAAATATTTTTTTGAATAACCCCTTAGAGCCCAAATTGAAGTATACCTACCCTTTGGGCTTCCAACGCGTGTTTACCCACCAGATCAGTGCTTCTTTGACGGTCAGATGCCCATTAACTTTCCTATAACCACATGCTCGTTCATGTATTGGATGTAACCACTGATTTTATTAGAGGTGACCTCATACCTTGGGGTTTCCTCTGTCTTTGCTAGACAACTACTTCTCATTTTTATTCCTTTTTTATTACCTCCTCCTGCTGTGTTGGAGTTATAAACTCCCCTATAGCCTTGTTGTCCTTTCCTGCACCCCACATCTATGGCTTCTTCCTAGAATCTCCCATGATTGCATCTTTGAAAGAGGGATGTATTGGCTCTATCGCTACCACCATTGACTCTTACAGACCTTTGCCAACCTCTATCACACTTCAGAACCTCCCACTCCTAGACTTCGTCAAACCCTAACTCGAACCCTAGCTTTTCCGTTGCCTCAATCAACTCATCGTTTCATCAAGTTGTAATTTTTTATTCCATAAAACACTCTATAACTGCTTTTCTTTCAATAATTTATTAGTTGTTCCTAGAGTTTAGTTATAGATAATTAGAATATATTAACAACAACACAGAAAGGAATTGCAATAATCCTGACCCAGCCTCAGTAGAACCATCAGTAGAGACAGGGGCACCGGTGATAGATAAAGAAACAACAGTTCCAGATCGAGAGCCAGAAATATACATGTATAACCAGAACAGACACGGTCTCTCTCCATAATAATATCCAGTCCCATAAGCAGATCGAGTACGAGTAGTTAAAGCTGCAGGAGCAGTTACAGGTCCAGATTAAGTAGTCGATCCAACACCAGCAGCAGCAGAGCGCCGCACCATCTCGTCCAGATACAGAGCCACCAGCACGATACGCAGTTCCAGTAGCAGTTCCGGGTCCAACAGCAGAAGACGATCCGGTTGGCTCATCAGTGGTTTCAGCAGCAGTTGTTGATTCTGTTGAGTAAGAAGCAGGAGCAGCTAGAGCTACAAAGGCAAGAGCAGGAGCAAAACCACTAACAGCAGCACGAGATCCAGCGGCACCAGCAGCTTATCCAGTAGTAGTTGATCCAGTCGAAGAAGCAGCACGAGCACGAGCAGTTCCATACCCAGGAGTAGTCACAGGTCTAGATTAAGTAGTCGATCCAGGTCCAGCATCAGTAGTTGATCCAGTAGCAGTATATGAAGTAGCAGTTAGTTTATGCATAAGGTGAGTCAGTTGATCGAGAGCGAGATCCAGGCAGCAATGAAAATGAATGCTTGCTATAGTGGACCATCTTGGTGCCATATACTGGATAAAAGTGGAAATGCTAGGGGATATAAAGCAGAAATATTGTCTAGTCAAAGATTACCATTATTGGTTCCTTATGCTGATATGCCTAATGTAGTAGTATAATACGCTATTTATCCCACCCATAACCCAAGATAGGCGCTATTCATTATCGCTTCATGGCTACTGCCTCTTATCGGGTCGGGTACGTGTGCCAGCCTTACCCTTACCTTTCTTAGAACCTATTGCTTCAGGCAGGAAGACGAGAGAGGGGAGGCTTCTATTCATCCTTTACTTATGTGCATGCTCTATCCACCTGTTTACCAGACTTTCACTTACCGCTTCACCCTAATCGATGGAGTCCCAACCTATTGCTGAAGCCAGAAATATTATTCTTAGTAGGTAGGTACCACTATTGATCTTATCGGGGGGACGAGCTGAAACCGGCCAGCCAGATACTATTTTGGATTTTGGACAGAGATAATATGCCTTCATTTTAGTTTCTGCCTGCTACCAACCTTCGATTTCACAACCTCTCACTTCGTCCCTCACTTAACCCACTTAGGAATCCCCAAACCTTACAGCGAGCGAGCGTTAAATCGGATGGAAGGGAAGGAAGGGAAAAACATAGAGCAGAGCTGTTGGACGACGGGTGGGATGGGCATACAGCTTTGCACAGGCTTTCAGAACACTTGCTTGAGGCAAGGAACTTAGTGGAGTGGTAGCAGCACTATTTTGATCTTATCGGGGGGACGAGCTTCCCAGATACGATTAATAAATTGATAAAGCCAGCATTGCCAGGATATTGATGAATGGATGCCCAGTCAACATTAGCTAGAAATATGCCCAGCCAGACAGCTTTCCTAGGATATCCCTACTTACCCACTTTAAGCATCAAAAATGCATTCTATCGCAAGTTCACCCAGTGTCATGATAGATTTATCATTTTAGAAGTTTTCTGTGTTTTTGAATATATATTTTATAAATAAAAAATTGATTTGTCTCTATGCTCCTTTGAAACTAGCCTTTGATCAGTGATTGAGTGTATCTAAGCTATCTTATATTATTCCCCCATAGAAGATTGTTATTACTAGCGGGAATATGTCTCCCTTCTCTTTAGGCAATCAAGTTGCTGCAAGAAATGGGCCAATGGTGCTATTTCTTATCCCTCCTCATTAACTACATTCGGCATAAATACGTGGCATTCTGTTAGAATTCATTTGTATCAGTCCTTCGGTCTCTAACCATAACCATATGGATATGGATCCCTTCTAACGTAACACTTACCAAATATGGATTCAGAGGCGATAAAAGATAGATTATGAGGCGATAAAGACTCCCGCCATTAAGCCTCTTCCATTAAGCCATCAATCTTCCATATTTCCCAACAACTAGACAAATTATCGGCCGATAGGGGAACCATCCCATGTTATTTGGTACTTCTTCAGGGGAACCATCCTATGTTCTAGTGAGCCCAATGAGCCCTGTGAGCCCTGGTTTAGGGGTCTCCGCAGCGCAGTTGGGGAGGTGAGCCCTGTTAGCCGGCCGAGCCCTGTTAGCCCATTGAAAGGGAACCACCCCATTATCCCCATCCTTCCTTTTCAGGGGAACCATCCCATCCATTTAGAGAGGCAGTGAACCCATATCAATGAGAGAGTTACGGTATAGGTATCTACCCAAGGAAGGGAACAGATATAACATCTCCTTTAGCCCTTCGGGAAAGTGAGGACAGTTGATAAACTCTCTTTACAGTCAATTAAACTCTATTAACAGTTCTGGCCATTAAACTATCTTTCCAGCCAGTTGATTAAACTATCTTAACTCTCTTTCCAGTGGCCGGCCCACCTTTCCCATTACACTATTTTTCCCATAAAGTGATGGCAAGTAAACTCTCCTTCCTTATCCTTCCTCCGCTCGAAGGGATTTTATAAAAGATAGAAAAAGAGGTACGTTAAGTGACTCGCCCCCAAAGGGGAGAGGAACGAGGGTTTGCATCTAACTACAACTGAATCTTCTTCTCTCCTAGTTCTCCTTTGATGCCTTTCATCTCTGTAAAACTCTGTGGAAATAGATCCTCATACTCCTTCAATAACACTGCAACTTCTTACATGGTCTTATCATCCCAATATTAATTCATAAGTCAGTTTCCCACGATCTATGCTGAAGTGCTGTCTGTATCAAATAAGGCAGTTCCAACGACTAAGCAATCCTGTGAGTAGCTGTCCAACTTCTAGTCTAAAAAAAGCGGTTGGTTTGGTAATCAATCGTAGAGGTCAAATAGGGCTCTTCCTAGCAATAAGCAATAATGGGGTTCTAATCCATCCATCACAGGTGGGTATAAGGTTAATAGTATTGGTTCTCTAAGTGCTGTCTCCACCTGGCTGAAGCTCTAGGTTGAGGCATATGGGATATTTAATTGGTTAAGGTGCCTATGCTTTAACTACAGGGTAAACTGTTTCGTAAACTGCTTATAGATAAACCATATCTGTGGCGCGGTGGCTCTGAATCTGTTCTTGGAACTGTCTCCGCACCCCCCACGGGTTCTACCCACCTTACCTTTGCTATTAGTGGATCTGGGTCTCTGAATGGATTTGGGGCTGGGATGGGATCTGCACTCCGGACCGGAACTAGGCTAAGGAAAGCCGGGTCTCGATCTCGAACTTGGAATTCTCAATCTGGCTCCAATGTTGGAATGGACTATGGCCTTCGATCTGTATCTGAATTTCCAACTCGATCTGCTGTTTGAACGTATAGGTCCAATTCCTAGGTCTTCGACTGGATAAACGGGTTCAAGATCAACTGGCTCTGCTGCCAAGATCAACTGGCTCTGCTGCTGTAGGTGTTACTGCTGGGTATACTAGTTATAGGTCTGGATATGCTACGTGTGCTACTGGTGCTGCTGTTGACTAGGGGTCTGGATCTTTGGCTCGATCAATAGAAGCTACTGGGTATCAATATGTAACATCAGAATATGGATCACGATCTGGAACATCTGGCTCTGCAACCGCTGTAGGATACGAAACAACTGGCTTTGGAACTTATGTTTCCACCCTTGCTTCTGTAGGTGGTTCTGGATTCACCCCTGTTACTAATGCTACTGGTCTTTATGCTATAGGTGGTGCTTGCTTTGCTTCTGGTGAACTGGCTTTCATTAGCTGGTGGATTAGGCTTGCTCACTTATTTCTTTTTATATAGTAAGAGAGAATACACAACCCGGATCTTCCAGTCATTAATATATGTAATAACACTTTTCTAATTTGAACAACACAGTGCCGAGGACAGTTTAACGTCACATTGCTGGAGAAGAGAGCAAGCTCGTAACCTCGCTCCGTATAATGACCATCTCGATAGGCATACGCCACCTTTTAACTCGTGAATTTTCCATCCCATAGGCAAGGTTAAAAGAGGAGGATGGACCATATGATAAGGCCATGTTCTTAGAGTCTAATTTTCCAGCTTTCAATTACTAGATATAAAGGGCAAGGTTAAAAGAGGA
>LPNX011236623.1:8193-25426 GCA_001517045.1 Pseudotsuga menziesii | reverse complement strand
AAAACACAACAACAGAGCTATAGCACACAAAGAACATAGCAGCAAGAAGAGGATATAAATATACATGATTAAAAAAAAAAAAGAGCCAGGCACAATTAGCATTATTACCCTTCGATAGACAAGTACACTCCCAGCCCCATTAATCCACATAGATCAGGTTAGAGCAGCTAGAATTTTCTCTTCCAATAGAATACCAGAAAACATATCTGTTTTTAAAGCGGAATTATAAATAATCCCTCTAAGGTTATACTTCCTTTTCCAAGAATGTTTACACCATCATAATAAGTCATTGGAAACTCATCATAAGGAAAAAGGACCGCAACTGTAATGCATGTATGTGCCATCAATAAGTAACATAGATACTAAACAAGCAACATAAGCACTGGACAAATAAAATAACATAGGACTTCTAAAAGTTAATTAATAATAAGCTATCAATATAAATATACCCTCTAATCATCAAGGAAAGTCCATAACATAGCGTATAACATATATGTTATACATAAAGTCTAGCATCAACGATCATTTTTCTATATAGGTTCCCAAACCGACCAGAAGCCATCAGTTATAAAGCATTACAGGACACATAGAATGTCCCAGAATCCATGTAGATTTCTTAGAGATGGATTGAACATAACATATTTATTTTATTTCACTGAATATCTGTGTAAAACGTAAATATGCAAGTATCCATAATGTCTTAATGAGGACATCCCGGCTTAGAGCAACTTCCGGATGCGGATGGCGAACTGCGGCTGTCAGAGGGAAGGGGTAGGAGGGCAAGGCATAAAAGGGTAAGGCAAGGTTATTTATAGGGTAAGGCTTACAAGGAATCATAAGGCAGGGGGGGAATGGTAGGCTTTAAAGGTTTTAAAAGAGGGTAAGGCATGCAAGGTTCGATTATCAGGCAAGGGTAAGTAAGCCAAGGGTGGGGCAAGGGTAGGATTGATAGGATCGTTCATAGGCAGCACCCCATAGCAAGTTTCAATGGACCTTCACAATAGGCTTTCCATTCGAAATAGGACCACACTACAGATGTAAGATTTATCAGAACGGAAGAGGGGAAGCAGGACAGGACAGGTTTCGGATAGGAGGGAGTGGGTCCAGTGTTCCTTTCTTCGGGAACAGATAGGAGCCCAGTGCGCCTGCTTTATTCCGGAAAAGATAGTTGCCCGGTTCCTGCTGTAGAATGAATAATGCTAGCTTGATCGTGGGGTGACTGAGTGCGGACCAGACAGATTCTCTTTCCTGAGTGGGATCTAGAACCTCCCAAACCCCATAAGTCTTTAGGTTACCGCCCACACTCAATGCCCTATAGTTTACTCCCGCTTCCTAAACTGCGGAACCTTGAAAGGAACCTACTAACCTCACCCACCCCGCTAAGTGATCTTCGGGAAAGACAGGCAGGTAGGATTCTTCCCGTCGTGCTCTATCCCATCATTTTACCTATTCATATATATATATATGTATTTATAAGAAGGATGGTCATGGTCCACTCGCACAGTCGTTTTCAACTCGTCAGTCGGGTATCTAGCGGCACAGGGCTTTCAATAGCCTATTTAAAGACCCAGCTTAACTAGTTACAACTTATATCATATGGTCTCTGGGCGGGCACAAACAGATAGAAGAGTTATAGACAGGCATTGAAGCTCAGCAGGCACGGACATTTCTTGTTATGTTGATAGGACGGGATACCCACCGGATATTGAATTATGGCAGGAGATCCTTTTTAACCTACACAGAAAGATGGCAGATAGGTAAGGTAGGTGGATCTAGTTAGTTTCGGGCCTAGTTAGTTTATGGCTAGGGCGTTTAGAATACCCTACTCTCCATCCGGGCAAAGCTCTTTCGGCGGGCTGGCTTGCTGGTACCGCTCTTGCTATAATAGCTAGCTGGGATCGATGGCTTTGGATTGCTGGCTAGTGGGGTAACCTTTTACAGGCTTGCATTCTAGCTTTCAGGCTGGCTTGATAGAACGAAAAGGCTAGCTTAAGCTCAATCAAGCTTCGATTAATGTTGACTTATTTAGGGAGGAGAGGGGAGGAGATCGAGAGCAGAACAGATCCATCAAGTTTACCTATATATCTTTTAATTTAATTGGGAGAGCAACTCACTCAATATTATCTATTTCCAGGCGGCTAGGTAGGCTATTACACACTTTATTGCTCGAGTCGAGCAGGTCATTTATGCGCTCAGCCGGAAACTACACTTACTTACACTTATCACTTATATGTATGTATCTAATTACACACAATCGGGTGGCTGGAAGAAGGATTTAACGTAAATGGAAATCATGGGTGCTGGCAAGGAACTGGATTCTGTTCGGAACTCACATCTGGCTTGCTTGCCCTGTTCTTACCGACATGCTATATTCCACAACGTTATGATTTATATATGAGATTTTATATATGATTTGTCCACTTGGAAGGTTTGGTCTATTTATAGGCGCCCAGTTAATGGCCTATCAGAAGATCCAGCTTACCTAGTTACTCCTTATATATCAAAGCCGGGTGGGCACGTACCTCTATAGAGAGAGTTATAGGCGGAAATAAATTCAGATATTTCATTATGCCGGGAAATACCTTTTATTTATTAGATGGAGATGGCTGAGTCGAAAGTTACCTCCGGGAGGGGGCACGGCTATTTTCGGCTGGCAGACTGGCAGGCTAGCAGGCAGGCTAACCCAGTACCATCGTGCTCAACCATGTTACAATTTCTATCTACGTTTAATAATATTAGCAACTCGTCATCAGGTAGGGCCCATTTTTACAGCGAAGGGATTTCACTAGCCTATCAGAATCTACTGCTTACCTATAAACTACCTCTATCTATTTGTAGCTAGGCGGGCACGGACATCTAGAGAGAGAAGTTATAGACGGGAATCCCCCCCAGATATTGAATTTATGGCGGCGGGCTTATTGAGCTTGCTGCAGAGATCGTGTGGCGAGACAATGGCTAGATTTGTTGCTAGAGAGAGGGCTCGCGCGTGAGGCAAGGAAACACCTAGATTTTGTAAAGAACTATGTAAACCCCCAGGCGGGGCAGAGTGGACGGAATGAAGAAAACTAGGAAACGCACCATGGGATGCCGTGCTTTTATTTAGACATCGATCTTATATACGTTGCTACTACACTAAGTCTATTTGCTTTTTTTATTTAGAGATCCGCTCAACTGAATCTTTTCTTTTTGCTTTTCTTTTCACAAACTAAACCATTCAAAGTTGCCAGCAGACCAGACAGAGGGTTACCGTCACAACATATTCAAAGGAAAAATACCCATCACGGTATACCCCAAAGTAAGTTCCCCATCATCACAGAATACCCGAGAGAGAGAGTTAGTGAGGTATCCCATACCCGGGAAAGGGACTATGCGCTGTTAACAACGGCTATGTTAGCTTTAATTGCTTCTGCGAATTGCTTCGATCGCAGTGAGTTGTGAATGGCGACTATGTGCAGTGGGTGAACGGGCTTCACTGAATGGTTTCTGTGAACGGCTTCGTGCATGCAGTTTATGGATGGGTCTTCTGGTCAGTTTGTGAACGGATGGCTTCTTTTAATGGTGGCCTCTATGTGTGCTTTCATCGATACTGATACTCTCTTCTATACCGAGATCTCCTCAATACTCGAACTCTAACGATCTATATCTCAATACTTGAACGAAACGAACGAAACGAACCCTCGATCTCTACCTCTACCGCTACAGAATCGTGGAAATGTTATTATCTCAAATTGATTGATGATGCGTTACGTTACATACGATGCGCCATAAAATGAAAGTGGCCCCACTAAAAGTTTGATTCCTAAGCCTATATTACTGATCTTGTGCCGATTGTGTACCTAAGGGTGGGGTGATCATGTTGGAAGGGTAGTCTCTTTGAGGGTTCATTTGATCCTTTTTGCCCATGTATATATTGCTTTTGGTTCCTTTGAGTTTTGTGTTATGCATCATTATTTTTGTTTAATTTGAAATCTTTGGGCTTTTATGAATAATCTAATATATAAAGAAGCATGTTCATGAAGTTTCTCTACTAAGCCGGGATGCCATAATTAAGACATTGTACATGTTTGTCACTTACGAACATATCGATTTAGCCATGCTATCGCCATAAAAACAAGATTGATTTCTTTTTGGGAACCGTTCTTTTAATTGCCTCTATGTTTGCTGTATAATGCCACGTGCCCCATGTTCCCACCCACCGGAAGAGAGAAACATAAATTATTCCTTGTATTAGTCCCTGACCTTAGTCGGAATATCCTTAATTTTAGTCGGTCCGGAAACGTAATAAATAAATACATCCGCTAAGTTAAATTAAATACAGATGTTATGTGAAATCCATATCTAAGAAATCTCTACATCTCATCTCCAGAAATCCATATATCTCTATACAATATGGAACTAGCTCTATACCAATCTTTAGACCAAGATAGATCAAGATATACGAGTGGAAGCGGAAGCGGATGCTGAAGCGGAATAAAGCGGAGCGGAGCGGAATGGAATTGGTTGCTTTTGTGAGCGGCTCGTGCATGGGAACATACATGGTGGCTATGTTAGGCGATACCTTAGCAGTAAGTACAAGCACTTTCTACTGCCTTAAGCCTGAGTCCTTCCGTTTAGGTTCCATAGCCAACCAAGTAAAACAAGTGAAACAGAAGCCTGTAACCTCTCAACAGAAGCCATTCATTCACCTTCACCAGGGGCCTATAAACAACCTTCCTTTCACCGGGCGGGAGCCTCGAACCTCTAAGAAAGAAGATGCCTTTCACCATTCAACCTAACCTGTAACCTTCTGCCTTTTGCCTTTCAACAGAAGCCTTTCATATTTATTATTTGAATTAATAGGGGACTATAAAGCTGAGCGTAAGTGAAAGCTTGCCCTGAGCGTAAGCGAATAAGCTTCTTGTTGTCTCCTTTGAAAGAAATAGGCTTACACTAATAAAAGTACAATCTATGAATTATTCTAATGTGTCCCATTATTCTAAAGAAAAAGCAAAGTAAGACTGAACTTCAGGTAATAAGGTAAGTAGTACTAGCCTTAAGGTTTTCCATATGGTATAGACTTCCCATAGTGTTCGGTCGGGGCAGGCACAAAGTTAGTTGGTTGGACAATCAAAATCATTGCCTCAAGGCAGTCTGCCGATAGTCAGTAAGAAGTAAGTCAGTAAGTGCTCAGGAGGTCATTGCTGCTAGCCGGTCAGCCAATAGTAGCCAGCGTATAATCCACATTGTCAGAGGGTCCTTGCCATACAGCTGCCAGTCATAGCGGGGCTGGGTCAGCAGAGGAGGAGGCTGCCCGGGCTGATAGCCGGTAATTTATGATACTCGCATATATTGTTCCATATCCTGTTAAATCCATAAACGAGAGATCAACCATATATTGGTGTGGAGATCAGGAAAACCTTCTATAAATATCTTCTCAATACAATTACGAGAGGAACGAAGTTTAAATCTCTAGATCAATAAATAAATACTATATGAATGATGTTTAAATCTCTACGTTTAACTTCTCCATTGTAACATCCATTGTAACATCCATTGTAACAAAAAAGAAATACTTACATATACGGAACGCAGTTTCCTACCTCGATACCTCGACTGGATGCAATGACGAAGCGTTACATACGTTGATATATACATTTCGAGGATCATATGCAAAGAGTACTCAGGGAGGTAGAGCCATTAGGGTCAGGGATAGGGGATAGATAGAGACATTCACGCAGGTAAGGTAGTGCCCATTCACACAGGTAAGGTAGTGCCCATTCACGCAGGTAAGGGAGGACCATTCAGGGAGGTGCTGTAGTGCCCAACGGGAGGTGCACCCATTCCCCCAACTCCAACATTGCAGCCAAGTTCCCACCCAACAGATGAGAGAAGTCCCCCATCATACCTTAGTGAGATCACCATCATAGGATAACCGAGAGAGAAGTTCCCCATCGTTCCCACCAGATGAAATTGATTGAGACAAGTTGTTATCTTATGAGCATATCGATTGAGTTCAACGGATTGGATGGATTGAGAACTGAATCTCGGCCTTCAAGCAATGACTATTGGCTATTTGTGGCTATGTCTTACTGTCGTATGACCCTATTTCTTGTGAATTAACGTATGTAATCATCGTCATTATTCCTTCCATCTATCCCAGGTAAGCATTCCCCAGGTTCCGTATCGGTATAGGTCTAGGATCAAGGTCTATGTCTGAAAGTATCCAGCCGAGTCAGGTAGGAACCCGGTGTTCTGTAGGGGGTAAGGGTCTAGGGGTAAGGGTCTAGAGGTTCGTTATAGGGTATAGAGATATGGCTGCTGCTATGGGCTATGATTGGCAATGCGTATATGGGTGGACTACCGGAATCGCCACCTGGACCTGGCATCAAGTAGCAGCATTGACTGGATCGACAGCTGGATCGCGCCTATCAGCATCGCCACCTGGCAGTGAGTGCATCGATTTTTGGATCAACTATTGGATCAACAAAGACTCTAGGATATGCACTTTTCATAATTGAAATTACCATTTGGGTGATCAACTGATAAATGGGCGGCGGGATAGCCACCACTAGATGCCACCTTCATTCCTTTTCTGCCGAGCTTGCTCTTATTAAGTAATAAAAACGTATATAAACTCACTGGTTGGGAAATTCACTTTGAACCAGTTATGCCGCTACCTGCACCTGCCTTATCCTTCTGACTTATCCTATCCTTCAATTGAGACCGGTTAAACTGGTGCTGATTGGAATGATCCTGGGAATGCTGGGAATTATTCTGCTGCTGGAAATTATACTGGAACTGGTTATGATGCTTCAATTGCTCGTTCAACTGATTATGGAGATGTTGGTTCTACTGGTGTTGCTGCTCCTGGGAATGCCAGTTAAACTGGTTATACCGCTGGGAATGCGAGTTAAACTGTTGATTGAAATAATTCCATTTCAAATTACCTTGGGAATTATGTTCCTGAAACTGCTTATTTAAATGACTGAAAAAGAAAGGCAGGGTGGGTGGTTTACCTAGGTATGGTACCAGCAGAACTAATTTAAGATTCAACAGGAGCAGTTTAAGCAGCAAGCATAATTCCCGAGATGCTTAGAAGCAGCAGAACCAAGCCAAGCAGGATAATTCCCAGTTCAGATTGGAGGCGAGATTGGGCTATGTATCCATGATAACATATAGATATATATATAATAATATATAGATTATCATCGACCCTAAGACAGCCTTAACCAAATACATGTCTGTTGGTCAAGTGCTACGATCGGATTGAACAAGGGAGCACCCGAATCTAAGTAGAAGTAGAAGCCGTTTACAAATCTAAAGTTAAGAAGGGCCTACTAGCTTGAAGCTTAAGTTAGGGCCTAAGTCTACTCTAAAAGGGTAAGTCGGAGCCAAAACCAATATAAAAGCTGCTGTTAATGCTAAAGCTTACTATGCTTAGGCCTAATTAAATCAATATCGCGACTAGTCGTGCCAATTCATGATAGTCCAAGTCTACACCCTTATTTCCGGTTGAAAAAGAAATATTGGCCAAGACAAGAAGATTTAACTCTTGAGAAGCATAACCTATATTCAAAGACAGGAGAGCTCTGAGATCAAGGCAATGAATCTATCCATTCTGAGTTAACGGTAATAACTAATAGATATGACTCAAATGAAAGCGCATCGCATGAATTCTTAATTCCCCCAGCTG
Source organism: Pseudotsuga menziesii (assembly GCA_001517045.1). Taxonomy (NCBI): domain Eukaryota; kingdom Viridiplantae; phylum Streptophyta; class Pinopsida; order Pinales; family Pinaceae; genus Pseudotsuga; species Pseudotsuga menziesii. The sequence continues at coordinate 17,754 of LPNX011236623.1, read as the reverse complement.
TTGGCCTTTTCTTTAATTGTGGAAGTCTGACAATGCCCGCACATTTGAAAAGATATTGGATCCACCTTTACCGCTCCTCTGATCAGTTTAACAAAAGAGTTGCCCAATCATATATATGGCATTGGCTAACGTTACCCTTGGAATAACTACTCATATTGCGCGTGATAAACAGATAATAAATAGGGAGTTGCTCGGTCAAACAGATAGGAAAATAAGACGCATGCATCCACGAATTAGTTGATGGTACATTAGCTCCCACCTAAGTAAGTAAGTCCAGTTCATATTCTCACGCTGTCTTAGGCCCATGCTGCCTCTAATGGTGGCTCAAGTGGAACTCCTACCCCTAACTCTGTCAACTTCAATTTAAATGCTTTAAACAGCTGAGTGGGAAATCAAAGTATTAACTTTATCTCCGATCCTGGATACCACCTTGCTAACCGGAAGTAGTGTCTCTCCCTACCTAAATCAAGATCGCAGGTGGAAGACAACAGCATCTTATACCTAATTTATACCCTTAATATCCCCGCTAGACATGATAAAGGTTCTATTTTTTTATTTTACACAGGCGGGACTGACCCACTCAAATGATGTCAATTGTCTCCAAAAGGGGGTTCTTAGTCTTAGTCAATTGAAAGTGATTTATCATCATCTGACTGACTCGAGTATGACTTTTATGATTGATTTACGTTTGAAGATCGAGATTTAGAGACGTCAAGGCAGCCTCAATATATAAGTCAGAAGATTGAAACACAAGATTGATCACTACCCATGGAATTGGAACATATTTTAACTAAGCTGGTGGGCTGTGCTCAGGGAACGAGGCTACCTGGCTGGCCTGAAATGCACAACCTTGCCTGGACACCCGAACTACACACCTTAAAACCACACTAATCCCATCCCAGATTATGCTTCCGCTCGAATAAAAAAAAGCAATTTATTTTTTGCTTTACTTACGATATTTTGCTTTGCTCAACTACCAATGAAACATATGAGCGCATGGAGACAACCCTACCTGGTCACCCAAACAGCGCACCTTTATCCCCCCCCTCGATGCCACGGAATGGGACACATTGACTCACCACGGCAGGCAACATATGGAGCACCTACCTGTTGATAAAAACTCATATAATACAGCAAGGCACACCTGGAGTTACCAACAGCCAGCCCACAGTGAACCTTAAGAGCCCATTTGGATAAATAATAATTTAGGTTTTCCCAGGATCCGAGAATTGGTCACTGGGGACAATAACTCCATTTTTTCTGTAGCCAACTTGATTAATTATGGAATTTATCTAAAGAGGAAGGTTCCCACACTCTGGCAGGGTAGCTTTTTACTATAGGCCACCTTTTTGTACTGAATTTACCACTTTTACAAGGAGCGAGTTTACTTAAGTATCTCGCCCGTTTAGGGCGAGGTACGAGCACTTGCCCAACCTAAGAAGGGCAAGGCACTGACCCTTAGCGAAGAAGGGGCTTATCCATCCCAAGCCGATCCCAGCAATCCTAGCGAGGCCATCCCATCCAGCCCGTCTCCTTATTTTATCGGGTAGCTAGTAATAAGGAAGGCAACAGATATGATATCCATTAGCCATTCGGGAATATTGATTAGACCCAGACGGTAAGGTCTTCAGGGTTAAGGCTAATTTGTTTGGATGGCTCGTATTGGGAATTAACTGTTAAATCTTGTTTTCTTTATTTGGGTAGTTTGGGAGTTTTCATTTATTATATGTCCCTTCCTATTGGGACGTTATATGGAATATTGGGACGATTTATTACCGAGAATGCACAGATGACACACACCTTGGCATGGAGTACTACTGATACCGAGACACCTGGCATAGCCACAAACCTCCTCCCTGGATCTACTATACTCTCGGCCGGAAATCGGACCGAATCAAACCGAGGTTTTGCTAAATGGAAAATATTGAATGATAAAGTTTTTCTAATCTGATCCAACAAGACTTTGTGCCTGCCCACCAATGGTAGTGCTTAAGATGCGCCATAAGTGGATCCACTTGAATAAAAGGCCCCATAAGGTATAGTTTTGGTAACTTGCATTATTGATTATATTATCCAAGGTAATAGCTATTACCACCGACTTACAAAGATCGGCTATTGATAAATGACCAGCTGGCGATGACCACTAGAGATGAGATGACCGGCAAGTCTCAGCAGCTCTTTTTGGATGCCCCTGTGCTTCCTCACCCGGCCCCCGTATCGTACCGAGTTGGATGTGGATGTTTTGAAGGAAGCCAGCCCATATACGTAAATTTATTAATTGTAAGGTAAAAAGTTTTTTGTTCTTTTATAGCCACAAGCAGCTCAAGAAGCCCGCAATCAATAGCAAGAGCCGCCAGCCAGGGATGTAAGAGCCAGCGATCCCGATCAATCAAAAGTAAGTATAAAAAGTAAGCATTGTAGCAGAAATAGGTGTAAACAAACGTATAAAGATACAATATTGATAGGTCAAACCCATTCCCTCGTACCTCGGGGAAAGTAACCTATCGGGTCGTTACTTTTTTTTTATCTATTTGGATCGAACCCTTCCCTTATGTGCAACCTAAACGGAATTTCTGTAATAGTGAAACTACTCCCCTTTTAACATCTATAGTTAGTGAGTTCGTGGGCTGAGAAGCTGCTAAGGGGCCTAATAAATAGGGCAGCTGCCACTCTATCTATTCCTGAGGTAAGTAAATAAGGTGGTACGGTAGCGATCACTTAAACTAAGCAGGACCATCCCCTCATCCGGGTGAAAGTTGTTAAATGCAATTATTACAATATAATAAATGCACTTTAAACTGTAAGTCGGGTTCTCATCCATATTTATAAAAAAAGGTTCAAGATGGCATTTCCAGAGATAAAATGTGTAAATATCCACGATTTTTTGTTCACCCACCTAGGTCTCTAACTGCTTTCTCTGCCTCATCTTCTTTTTTTCTTTCCTGCTTCGACCCACTTCTTTCCCTTCCAACCAACCAACCTTACCCCCCCTATATTATATTTACTTATGGATGCCCTAACCTATTGATTCAGCCAGGAAGGAAGGGGGTACACAGCACTATAATATTGAAACTTTTTCCTATATTACCTTATGAATTCTTCTGGGGGCAAAACATATTATCTATATGGTTTGTCTGAGCGAGCCTTGCTGATACTATGAATAAATTATAACTGCATTCCAGGGAAGGGATCAACTTACCTTCCTTTCTGGTAATGTAGTGCCTGCTGCTACTAAATTACCACCTGCTTATTTATCAAACTTCCTGCTTGCCAATCTCTTGCCTTTAGCGATCTTGCTATCCCTGGTTATGAAGATAATTTGCCACGGGTTGGCTTGCTTTCCTATTTCCCCCTTCGTTACACAGTGAACCCGGAGCGAGCCCACAGTTCACCTAAAGAGCACAGTTCACATTGAAATAAACCTGAATGGCACACCGATGATTGATTGATCGATGAACACCCGCCAACCGATGAATAAAAAACACCTGCCGAGATAGAATGAATAAACTTACCCTGCCTGCCGAGACATCGATCGCACCGCAGCACGGGCCAAACAATTCAAATCTTCCCCGCCGACCTGATACCTTCCCCTTTACTGCTGCCTTCCGACGAATAACTTGACGGCTGGCTTCAACGCTCGACAAAAACAAAACATTCCTCCTAAAAGACAATTGGAGCGCGCTTCCGCCCAAGATCTGGGGTCTGGGTTGCATTGCATCAACTCACTGGCTGGGAATGATGAACGGCGCTTCAACCTTGCTTTAACTTTCCATTTTATTTGTTTAAAGGAAGGTCGGAGGCAAAAATAATAGCCATAAAAGGGCTTCGTCCGTTATAAGAGCAAAATGATGAAAAGGTTATTCATAAAAAATAGAAAGTAAAAAAGAGCGTATCGGAGCCTGAACGCACAAAAGAAAGGGTATGCCGCCAAGCAAGAAGGGTCCGTAAGCATTAAACTTTTTGGATTGTCCAAGTATTCTATATTCTGTCTTCTATGAACATGGGAATGGCTATGTTCAAACAGTAAGGATGAGGGATCAATCATAGCAATAATAAAGAAGGTTCTAAATAAAAGTCCTCGTCGCATATTAAACTAAACAAAAGGTTCGGTGAGAAGGTGGGGGATAAGTGGCAACAGTCCTAGAGACCTTACACAACTTACTGATCCCACACCTATTCTTCAGCCAGGAATATTTTGTGGAATATGCCTCGATTGCTTTTAGGTCTGGTTAGCTCGCCTAGCTATGATATCGCGCATATCTACGTTTACCTTTTCCATATACAGCAGGTGGCCGGGGGCAGGTGCAACCCCCATATTCTCCTAGTAGCTCCTTCCCACAATTCATCTGTTTATAACATGGGGCTAGGTAATAAGTGCATGCTGTGAATAACGGCTTTCTTTGTTGAATGGATTATGTGAACAACAGATGCATTTGTGCTGTTAGTGCGACAAATGTGAATGGAAACAGTCGTTAGCGCCTTGATCCTTGTGAAACCACCCGGGAGCTAGGGGCATGAACAGCTTCTTCTGCAGTGGGTTACATGGTATGTTAACACCTACCTGTATAAATAGAATAATATTGATTCCTTGTAGTGGTGTAAAATACTCGTAGTTCCCGTAAGCTCTACTACTACACTTGCCTTTAGTCCAACAACTAATTGCCTTAGAGTAAGTCCCATGGCAGCAGCCTTAATAGAGACTATCTTCCATGCATTAAGTGAATTTTCTTAAAGTAAGAAGTCTCCCATGAATGTATAACGCCATACTCACCTTTCTTTCTTACATTACAACCCACCAGACAATATAGATTTGTCAATGGCCTCAGCGGCAGGTTAAGTTGTTGGGGCAGGCACAACAACAAAGAAGTTGAAATATTACAACTTTTTCTAATTCAATCTTTAGATCAAGAAATAAATAAATTGATATACTATATTGCATCTATATAACTTCTCCATGCATTACATAGTTTCTTAAATAAGAATATCCATACTTATTGCTTAGTGGGATTTCTCTTCGTACCGTACCTCATATTCTTTGGATTCAGCCAGGCCCAAGGCGCGTAGCGACGGAATGGATAAGATGGATGGCAGGAAGAACCTGAAATGCATGAACTCAGCTATTCGGCTTAAGAAAAATGAGAGTTTTAGCGCTTCGCTCCTTTTGTTTCTTTTTCTTGAGCGACGAGCACCCTACCGAAATATTTAGGATTTTCTTCTTTAAGTTACTTATTGGGTGGGGGGCCACGTCCCTCCTTATCGGGAATAAATCTATCTGTTTTATGCCCTCCGGTGACCACCTAAAAACACTCGGGATGGGGAATATACTTCTATAATAAGCATCTGTTGAAAGTAAATATATCTTCTCTATCTGCTTATATCGGGTTCAACATGTTGATATGATGTTTGTCCTCCTGGTACTTCTTGTCAATGCGGTATGGCTTAATTGGGAATGCGGTAATGCGGTTGGGGTAATGGGGTAATGCGGATTGGGTAATCTGGGCCTTGGGTGAGTGCCCTAGACAGGTGTATTAGGTGGGAAGGCTAATAAGTGAATGATGGGCTTTTCTCGTAAGATGTTAAATATATTGAGTTTTCATTATATACGCTATTTTGCAAAGTGGGCTAGATATCTTTCTTTGTTTTTTTATTCTTTCGGGGACATCAGAGCGGGCTTTTATTTTCTCTTTTCCTTCCGGTGGAAACATGGAGGAATATGAATTTTCTATCGCAATTGATTACTTAGAAAAAGGACGTATATATAGCTATCATATGAAGGATAAATGCCAACGGGTGCCCACTTACAGGACTCTAATGCTGGTAACGCATGGATCCTACCACGGACTCATGCTGTATTTTTTTATTAGTACTGCCCTAGCTAGTAATACCGTTGTACCATACCGTACCATACCGTACCGTGTCCCGTATATTTATGACTCTCACTATTGTAGCCTAGCCGTCCCTATGATTGGTAGTAATACCTCATCAGCATCAGCATTAGATTTCAGAGGGAAACTGCTGAAATGCCATTTTAGTAAATAAGAAACTTGCACTTTATGGGATCCCCAATGTGGTGGGAATTCCTCGGAACCATCAAAAAGCTGTTGTGACTATGGCAAAATGGACAATATGGACCAACCCCCGGCTAAACTAACATGAGAGGACATGGATTCTATGTCCAGTAGGTGTGTACTTAGAAGAGGAGGAGATGCTACATTGTGGTGCTACTTAGGTATGCGTGGGTATCAGATCAGCAGCTAGCTCTATCATGACTATCGCCAAAGTAATACTGGCTATCAGATATAAACCGCAGGAAAGGTTCTATTTTATTAACAAGAATATCATTTATCTATCCCCGGTGAGTATGGATTATTCATAGGATCTCCATGCTGTTAACGCCTGATGGATGGATCTCCGGAATCATGCTGGACGTTACCGAACTAACTAACCTAACTCACGAACTTATCTGGCTGGGCAGGGAACCTAATAGCGGCATGCTGGTTAAGGCTTGCTCTCGTTCCCACTCTCGTTCCTCAGAGTACGTTCGCCATCAAGGGAGAAGGTAAGGTCTTCACGTTAGAGCGATGGAAATATATCTATACCGCTCTGATTGATGCTTCGATGCTCCATAAGTAAAAAACTGCGTCAAATGGCTATTCTCTTTCCCTCCTAACATCGCCGACAAACCCAATACGATATTTGAAATTCCCCTAGTAACATCGCCGCCTTGCATAATTACATATATAAAGAATGAGCAGCTCTTAGCTTCTTATCTATTCCCACCCAACCGGAGCTAAACGCACCCTCTCCTTTTAGTCGAGACCTCCTTCCTAAGGAGCGAAGCCGCTTGTCCTTCATAGGGCAAGGACCTCGATTCACACCGAATCGCCGTGTTATTACATATATAAAGAATTGCGGATACAGCTAGAGTCAACGGGAAAAAGGCGACGTGTCCCAGTTAGATAACTGCCCAAAGTACTTGCTCATACGGTGCTCCGGCGGGAGTAACTAATAGACTTTGCACCACCTTCGACGAACACTGAATCTAGTGTTATTCCAGACCGAGTCTAGCATAATTACATATATAAAAAGCATAGCTAACGAAGGAGGAATCTGACCATGACCTGACCATGATTGGGTGCTTCTCTGCTGTTTATGTGCCCGATGAAAAGCGTTATTACATATATAAAGTGAGGTAGCTGACCTGACTGAAATGAAGGGGTGCTAGAGCTAAGATCCGTACTGCCTAGCAAAGTTTCATAGCATATAATAATGAAACGTATCTTGCCTAGTCTTTCCTACGTATCATATCCTGAAAGCGTAATTACATATATAAAGAATTCCTGAAATACGAGCCGTTTGCTTGCTCCTTGCCCGATGCGAACAAGCAACTACATACCTTAATTCACACCGAATATAGTCTTATTACATATATAAAAGAATGAACGGAATACGACTCACACCGCTAGTGTTATTCCAGTTTTCTTCCATACCGAATCTTTCATAATTACATATTCAATAAGTGGTTCTCGGTGAGGTCCGCCCTTCATCTGCTAGTTAATAGGAGGTCTCGACTAAAAGGAGAGGACACAGAATCCGTCGAATTGGTGATCACGTGAGTGAAAGGTACTAGCATAATGACATATATAAAAAATGACTGGAAGATTCTCATTTTCAAGCATTCAAAGCATTGGTTTCACGCTTTCGAATCGCATCAAATCACCTAGTGTTATTACATATATAAAGTATTAACTACGGATACGGCTAAAGTGGGACAAACGCAAAGTTAATCAGTTAGTTCAAACGCGCTGCTCCAATATTATTCCTACGGCGAATAGGGGCGTTAGTCCAACTACTGAGCTACGTAGCGCCCGCGACGAGCACCGAATCTAGCGTTATTACATATATAAAGAATGAATGGAAGTCAAGAAAAAGTCACTGAAAAACGAGGTGCGGAGCCGACCGTAAGGGAGAGGAAATCATAACCAAAGTTAGTCGTGTGAAACAAGCATCCCAGGCACTATATGTGCGTTCTTCGGTTACCCTCGGGGCCCTGGGCATAGCCGGGAGTCACACTTCTCATTTTGGTGAAATTCTACCTCGCTCTCTCTTTGGTTAGGCGAGTCTGCGGGCTCAGAAGCAATCTCCTATTTTCTCAATTATGAAAAGCGTAATGACATATATAAAGAATTCGCAGCCCTTAGATCGAGAAAGAGCTAAACGCACCCTCTCCTTTTAGTCGAGACCTCCTTCCTAAGGACCTCGATTCACACCGAATATAGTTTTCTTCCATACCGAGTCTAGCATAATGACATATATAAAGAATGAATGGAAGATGACTCACACCGAATATAGTGTTATTACATATATACCCCATCCAATGGATAGAATGTATGTAATAGCATGGCCGGGGGATCCGGAACCGGTAACTCCAGTGGGAGAGCCGTGTCATGGGTGACCTTATTGCACGGTTCAGAGAGCACTTGTGTATGTGATGCATGCAAGTGAACGTGTACGAAAAAGCTGTCGCGAAGTTCCGTTGTCCGTTCTGTCGTCGACCCTCTTTATGTTTCTATGATGGCCCAGGAACATGCTTATTCTTCAGCTGTAGAGAAACTTCTTAATTGCGAGGTACCATTACGGGCTCAATATATACGAGTGTTATTTCGTGAAATAACTCGAATTTCAAATCATTCACTTGCTTTAACTACTCATGCTACGGATGTGGGAGCATTAACTCCGTCCCTGTGGGCTTCTGAGGAGCGGGAGAGATCGTTGGAATTCCATGAAAGAGTCCCGGGAGCCAGGATGCATGCCAGTTTCATACGACCAGGTGGAGTGGCACAAGATCTGCCTCTTGGCTTATGTCGAGATATTTATGACTTTACACGACAATTTGCTTCTCGTATTGACGAATCAGAAGAGATGTCAACCGGCAACCGTATCTGGAAACAACGATTAGTTGATATTGGTACTGTCACTGCACAGCAGGCAAAGGATTGGGGATTCAGTGGTGTAATGCTAAGAGGTTGCGCGACACGAAGACATTGGTAGCAATATGGGGGAGGTTCCCATCAGGCAACGACGGTTCTGCCTGACCCTACTCAAGCATGCCCCTACTGTTGCAAAGACTTGGTGTGAAGCCTTGGGGACAACGTACCCCAATAACTGGGGGCTAGGGTGAGCTGAGGGGGGACAGCGTAAGTAAGCGAATGTGTATAAGCCCAGTCAAACATTACTGTTCCAGGCGGGCCACCTTTGGTGTTTGGCCGTGCGTGGACGGATTCGCCTCTGGCCTCTGGGCACGTCGGAACCGCAGGAGTCCACCAGGGTAGAGCACGGTCCGACAAAATCGGCATAGGTCAGGTGCTATTAATGGAACACGGTAAACCCATATTTCTCCATATGGAGGTGCTGCAGGCACATAGATATGTGGGTAGAGGAAGCCTCAAAAAGCGAAGGCCGAGCTGTTATGGCTCGGATAGGGTTACGTGACCCGCACCGAAAGGTGGCTGACTTGGTGTAGTTTGTCATAGTTGCGGTCCCCGCTTTTCAATTCGGTGG
>LPNX011236621.1:37690-50825 GCA_001517045.1 Pseudotsuga menziesii | reverse complement strand
TAGTGCCTGTTCGTGCCTGAATTTGCATCAAAGCAAAAGTAAGAGACAAAATATATCTCCAAATATATATATATATATATTATTTATATAAAAATAGAAATATAAAACTAAAAGGTATGGTTCCCTCGTCCCAAATGGTTACTTCGAACGCTACGCGCCTCCCCTGGTCCGATCTAGCAAAAATTGACCTACCCGTTGTTTAGTTTAAATTCATAAGAATCCCTTAACTAGCCATGCCCATCTATCATTCTGCTTTCTGCTTTGACACTAAGCCAATCCTTCTACTATATGGATGGCAGCACAACTACCAGCTTCTTACACCATGTAACTTCGTTTCTTAGGTCCCACAAAATGATCTTATCTTATAAACCGGCTTATTGCATGGCCCATTCACTTGCTATAGCCGATGGTGAATGAGGAGCCCGGAATAAGACCGAAAAATTGAGGCGCGAAAGCAGGCGTTCAAAACCTGGAGGAAGTTTACAAAATGGGTGGGCACTATGTATTAATATGAACCTTATGCCTATTTGCTTTTATTTCATTGTTTCCTACTCTAATCACCTCACCTGTTCTATTTACTGCCCTTTCAATACAGGTCAGACAATCTTGAAAGGGAGGGCTTGCCTTTTAGGCTGCTTAGGCACTTTTATATTGTATTACCTTAAAGAGGCCTACCGCGTGGCTGAATTAAACTACTTAATCACATGTGCTGATTGGAATAAAAATCAGGTTCAGCCTACTTTATATAGACAGACAGTGGGACAGAAACAACCTTTTTCCACCCTTATTTTCTAACAACTACACTTAGGATTTTACGTGCTTGGATTGGCACTTTTACCAGTTGTATTTACTTGATTTGATCCGCTTAGCCCTTACTTATGCGCGCGCATGCATCATGCTCTATCAACCTTGCGTTTTTTACAAACTTGATAGGACCGGCTCCATTACCTTAACTTTGAGAGTGAACGGGCTTACAAACTCACCACTTGCTTCATGAATTTGGTTGCTAGGCTAGGCACTTGGACCATTCATTCATATTACTTTTTAAACCCACTTTCTTTATGGACAGCTGCGTTGGTTGGATCGTTGGAACTGCCCTGCCTTACTTAGTAACTACTAACAGCGGAGATTGGAAGGGAGGGCTCGGTAAACACTTTCAGCATTGTTATCACCTGTTTGATCAGCCTACTTGCATTACTTTAAGTGGCACAGTAAAGGAACCACCAATTGTGGCATCGTGCGCGGGAACTCCCTGTTTGATTTACTACTTACTACCTGATAAAATTTTATATAATTAGATCTTACGTGCCGTGTGTGCTTGGATGCTGCTCCCACTTAGTTAGTTAGCAACCGATGGAGGTAAAAATATCTTCCTTTTTACGCACGCTCTTCATACTTTACTTTATATAAAAAGAAAACCAGCGTGGAAGAAAAGCTTGTTCTGGTGCTTTCCCCCCATAATAATATGGAAATGAATAAATTTGATTAATGGGTAGGATGATTGGTCAAAACCAAAATGAAACCCTCCCCTTCGTACCTCAGGGAAGTCCCCCCGGGTCCACATACTCGTACCTCATATGTGTCCCTCCGGGTCCTTTCCAATTTGGAGATCTTGAGTGGACCCACTACAAAAGGTCTAACTTTATCTTTGGGTCATGAACTTTTTTATGAATATGTTGTTTTTAGCTAACCCGCTTCGCCTAAGCCTCCTTCTGCTGCTCTCCTTTTGGCTTCTTTAAGTAAAGAGCATAAATGGCATGAAATCAGCTATTTTCCTACTAAAAAAGTGATTTATCCCCCGGATGGAGGTGTGCCATGCCTACGACCCTGTCCAAACCACATTATTCTTTGTATAAAATCAGGTTTAAAGGGGCCACACTAGATGAATAGCGAGTGGGCTCCTACCTCGCCCCGTTCCCATAGAGCAAAAATGTGAATATAATCGTTGGCTATACGTGGCGCTATAGAGAGAGGGTTGCCAAGCACGCGAGGCAAGGGGCAAAAACTATGTTAAATGTTCGACAACTATGCGCTGCAATCCCGGTACGGGGCTATGATCGACGTTGTGAGTTACCTACCTGCCTGTTGATCGATCGAACTTTCTGCTTGCCAAAGAAAAGTCTCTTGCTTTATTATCTATGCTTTCCATCCCTGGAGATGAATAATGTTACATGGGTTCGCTTGCTTGGGCCAAAAGAAGGAAGGAGGTTAGCTGGCTGGTATAATCGCCGGGGCTTCCTTTTTATCGCTTGCTGAATATATGTTTTAGGAAGGTCCTCCAACAAAAGGAGGTGGAAACACATAAAAATAAGGATAGTATACGTTGATTCGACCATCCAGTTTATTTTCCCAGCCTGGAAGTAACTTCGAAAGTAACAATTGGCCATTAACTCTGTCTACACTAAAAACTCAAAGCAAGCCGTGCTCTGTTGATCCACCCGTTGTTTGTTGTCTTACTCCGGACCCACCCCTATCTAACTCAATATGCCATCAATAAAATCCGTCCGTAGTACCATGCAGCCCATACCATTAATTGCAGCAATTGTAGCAAGTCCATAACCCTAGCCGTGTAAACATCTTAAAATGTCATTATTCAGAAATAAAAAGTCGTTTTGGATGTTAAGTTGGGCTCAGTATATCGTTTCAAAATTGTGTTTCCAGAGTGCTAAAGGCTATAAATAAATAAATAATTCAATTTTATTGATTGATGAGTCTGCTTCCCCCAAGAGCCCCTTTCAACTTTTGCCTTTAACCTATCTAACACTTGAGCCATTCAACTTGCATTCCCACTTTCTGTTCGATCCCCTCCATCTTCAGGGGGGCTACTATGAACACAACAGATAACACATAACAAACTATGGGGGGTTATAGGTCGCGTCGCAAGCAAGCAACTGATTATATTGATTCACTTTGCAAATAACATAGTTTGGGGGATGTGGCCCACCGCGCTACTGATGGAGGATCCTGGGGAGGCAAGGTTGATGAATTGATTCTATAAACTGATAAGAATTATGGGGAGGCTAGTTACAACTAACACATACCCAATATGCATAAGGTACCTAACCAGAACACTCACCCAAGGATGGCCCAATAACATTATTCCCATTCAGTTCGCATACCCCATTACTGCAGTCCGTTCAATCTGCGCCTGCCAACTACCCTCCTGGTTCAGATAGACACGAATGGTTGTTACTTATAGCCTCCCCCGGTGGTTTAGATAGCTTACTATCCTTATTAATATTGAAAAAAGTTTTTCCATATATCCTCGGTAGTTATAGAGTTGACTCCCTACATAGGTAAAAACGCCCTACCTCATGGCCGAATGAGCCAGAGCCTCCACGGGACAGTATGGCATGGCACAGGGCCGCTACGGGGCGACACAGCATCCAACGGCATGGGACGGCATTGATAACATCCGCACCTACCATGGAAAGAAACACTAGCAGGTGGACAACTGACATGGAAATATATGGCAGAGGCTTTGATTGATCAACTTGATTCTCTCTACTACTTATTAGTTTTCTGAGTTGGCTGGCCGGTATCAGTCAACAAAGCGTACAGACAATAAAGATTTTAAGGTATAATTGATTAGCAAGAATATCCGGTTTATTTACCGGTGGGATTCTATTTAATCCAGAAAGGTTAACGTATCTATGCAATATCATATGTGAAGACATATAATGGCAATATAATATATGAACATGTGGATCATCCTGAGTAATAAAGCGGAGTCTCTGAGCCCAGCTCTGGCATCCACCTGGTGGCCTTAGTAGTGGATCTCCACCAGCAGCATCAACTAGTCCGAACTAAGATTGAACCATATTATATTATTTGAAAAGGAGACATCAGAGTTTATTATTTATCTTTTTACACGTATCCATGCAACATCATATAGTAACAAGTAAAGTAGACTTTGTTGTTCATGGCAAGTAAGTAGATTAGATAAAAGTTAAACGTTTCTATGATGACATCCTATATTAATCCAGCCAACAACCCGGGTGGGTTGCATAAGAGCAAGCCCATTTCTTTGTTAAAGGAGTTAAATTTAAGTTGTTCATAAGAATCTGAAATCTTCTTAAAATATAGGGACAATTGAAATGTAAATGTATATTATATATGCCATTAGATATTGATAGGTTGTAGAGTAGATATGGCTGCAATGTGGTGTGCTTCACAAATAAAGGTGCAAACGTAGATATGAGATAATATGTTAAAACGTAAATATGCTATCAGAAAGGGTAAAACTTATTTATGATCACATTATGTATAAATGGTATTTATTGTGACAATAGACAAGATAAATGTCTTCATGCAAATATAACGTGTTCGTACCTTAGTCTGTTCGGACTAATTAGCGAGGACGCAGAGAGGCGAGTTATGACTGGCAGCTGTATGGTAAGGACCCTCTTACAATGTGGAACACTTGCAATATGAGACTACTGGACCACTTGCTAGCAAATATCCTTTAGAATGGGCTGGCTGCCCCTTACTCCCAACCGGGTTGAAAATAATATTACAAAGTGAATCATTAACTTCCACCTCCTTTTGCATATTGAGATACTCAGTATAAAAAAATGCAAAAGTTACACGTCAATATGTAAGTCTAAATTTATAGGAATGTTTTTAAATAGAGATGGAATTTATATTATTTTTATTTTCCTACCGGTGCTGCGCGGTGGTTGCCATTGTATAAGGACACATCCTCAACTTCTTGTTTGTTGCACTCATGCTTGTATTAGTAGTCTCTGTGACCTTCCCTGTGAGTAGAGCCGTAGGCCCCTTTTATGTATCGATTGGTAACCAACGCTCAAGCATTCATTCGTCCGTCTGTCCGTCCTTCCGCGGGACCACCCCTATGTTTTATGTGGTAATCACTCACTAATCGGCCGATGCCACTTCCTTCCCTTTGCTGACTTTCCCTGACAAGCATTACTGAACTCTGTGTCTGTTGCCTTATCCTCATCGCCAGGTGCCTTGTAAGTAATGCCCCTCATTCATGTCGTCCAATCTAGGTAGGAATCATTGTTCCGTACGTACAACCCTGTAGGGTACAGATCTCTTTCGGCAAGTTCAGATCACAAACTGACTAGAAGCCATCGAATGCATCAACTAGATATGGGTGGCTTACTGGGCGGGTGCTGCTTATGTTGTTTGGAATGCTGGTGCGGCTGGAAAGACTGTTAGGAACAATGCTGATACAGCTGCCCCTTCAGCTGCTCTTTGGAATGATGGTAATTATGTTAGGATTGCCCCTTCAACTGATCTTGGAAATTATACTCTAACTGCTCTGGGAACTGAGGAAGCTGGGGATGATGCTGATGGGGGAATCCTGTTTCAACTTATGCTGGACCTACTTACGGTTATGCTAATGATGGGAATTAGGCTGCTGCTTTTGCTGGTCCTTCTTGTGCTGCGTTGAAAGAGCATCATTTGAATAAGTTGAAGGAGCATCATTCCTAGCATCATCAGTTGAGCCAACATCATTCCTAGGATCATTTCCATAAGCAGCGCTAAAACTAGCAGTTCCAGCATCCTCAGCAGCGCCAGTTGAACCAACATTTATATAATAAGTTGTGGAAAACTGGCAAGCATCCCATCTTTGCATACACCACCGGGATGCAAGCGTTATTTAGGTATAAATAGGCACCAAACAAAGTAGGCAATAACTGGTATGAAGCTTTCTTTGTAGGTAAACCTTCAAATACAAGACCTGTGGGGACTGATCCCGGCCAGATTATTAAATATATAATTGGAAAGTGAAAAAATATACCTTTCTATCTCGGTTCATCTTTGCATCCAATATAATCTGGGCGCTCTGTCTCCATATACCAGCGGCATAATAACCTGGTAAAGCGTACATCATATTTATCTCTATCTTTTTCTATAGGTCCTGGCATCCGGCAGGGGTCTAGGGCATAGGTTAAAAAGGGCTAGTCAAAAGGAGTTAAAGTTTCCATCCCAAGGCTGAAGGTATAGGGTGGAGGGTCTCTGAGGTTAAGGCAAAAGTAAAGTATTTCTTTTTTTGTTTCCTATAGTTCAGTCAGTTTCCTAGAAGGAGTCATTGAAAAAGTATGCGTACGAAGAAAGTATCAACCAAGTATCTAAGCCGAGTATCCTAGAGCATCAAATCCCAGTGTTCCAGTAGTATCCAAGCGCAGCTTACTGGCTTACAATGATTGGCTATATAGAGAAACGTTGTAAAAGTGTATAGTTCACTAGAAAAGAAAATCCATATGTATGGCCCGTAAAGAAGACTATTATAGATGGAGGAGCTATTATTTTTATATACTATATTTGAGAAACGGTGTAACACAAAAAAGACCCTAAGGATCAGGAAATAGAAATAAAGTGGCTGCAAAGTGTTTATATTGACTATCCAATTTTATGTTGTGGCTGTGGTTCATGAACTAGGATGGTTGGGACCGGCCAACACACTACTACTTTTGAAGGGGACCACTGTAAAAGGGGACCAACCCACTGCTGTATCTTTTCAGGAGCTTGACACTGCCACACCTTTTAAACCAAACTGGGTGGGACCTTTTCACAAGGAGCTTTGGTACCCTGGACGATGTATCATACAAAATAACCCTAAGGCACGCACGCAGGAAAACATCCGGTCTAAAAAGGTTGATAATGGTTTTCACCATGAGTGACAAATTTGGGACCCTTCATCAGTTACCAAATGGTGCGACAGGGCTGGCTACCCGAAATAATTAAGTCATTGCCTTCCTTCTCCTCTGAAACATCCTCCGCGTTAGACCATTATTTGGGGTTGTTAGTTTGTCCCTACCTTTGACCTTATAAACTGGCGGCTGCCCCTAAGAGAGATTCCATTGCCTTCCTCTTTTCCCGGCTCAAGGGCGGTTTCCTTCTGCGTACTTTGTGTACGTGTACTTGGTGGAGGTGGACTTGGCAAAAGGCAAAAGGTTCCTGGCTTCTTGAAAAAGGTAAAAGAAGGCCGCCCTTTGTGAAAGGTTTAACTGGTGAAAGGCTTATGTTGGGCTTGTTTAGGCTTATGGTTCTTGGCTCTTCTCGCCCTTCACGGAATACTTACTCTTTTATATTGTCCAGCTCCACCTACTCATCGAGTGGGATCCAATCAATAACATAATCAATCAATCAAAAAAAAGCCCATAGATTCAACGTATATAAGATCAAGTATAAATCAAAGCACACATCCGGTGGTTTAAGCGTCCACCCCTATGGGTTCATTCCGTGCACCGCGTTCCAGGGTCAATAAATCATTCCGTCCACCCCGCCCCGCCCTTTCTTTTCCCGGGGTTGGAAGTCGTAGGATTAAGCCATTTTATTGCCTCACTTTAGAACCACATGGGTTCAACTAGCATCGTGTTAGTTCCGTAAAGCCTGACGTCTAGCCACAACATGTTCAAGCCTTACGGGTTCGACCAGCTCTCGGTTTCTAGGTTTCGTCAAGCCTGTCTAGTGTTCGCCTTACTGGGTTTCCCAGGTCAAGTGCTGGGGGGGGGTATGGGTCCCCCGGGCAAGAATCTTTATCGTATGGTGCATGGGGGACTTTATTTATCGTCTGGTGTGATGGGTAAACTGGGTGTGTGGAGTTTGGGATGTAAGCCAGCAGCATCAGCAGATTCAGTTATCAATCCTTTTAAAAATCCATCCCGCAACACATTATCCATCTTCCTTTCGTCCGGTGTAACCCGCCTGCCCCCACCCAAACATAAAAATATAGCCAGCAGCTAGCCTGCCATCAAGTTCATTGTCTCCGGTGCGCAAGAATCAAGGTGCATCCGGGCGGTATCAATCAATGGAGGTCTAAATCATTTCTATGGTTCGATCTCCGCGGGTATAACCATATTTGGAGATGATTATTCTTTGGTTTCAAGGGCTTATGCTTCAGTTCCTTCCCCTTACTCTGTTTGGTAAAAGTATAACCTTATTAGCCCGCATTAAAAGTCTATAAAAACAAGCATGGAGAAAACGGATATGTGTAACGAGTCATAATATTTTCCTATTTAGAGTAACAGGCTAGGAAACAAATCTCCTTCTTAACTAGGAAGGCCAGGACCCGGTGAAGCAACGCCAAAGGTAAACGCCCAAAAAGCTTTCTCAAATTCCCGCCAGCTAAAGTCCAGGGCCTGAGAACAGCTTCCTTTAAAGCATCTTAATCCTCCAAAGTAGCAGGACCAATCCAATTGTTTTAAGCGGATTCCAATCTGGTATATAAAGATTGCGAATATGAAGTATCGAGCGAACTCCAACAAGGTAAGGCAGGGTGCGAGGGGAATATATAAATAAGTAAAAAATGGAGCTTTTTACTAAGTTACTTGAAGTGAGGGGCCCGGGATTTTGCTTCATCAGTAAATAAAATCCCTCCTTCCCTACATAAGGTATATCCTCTATAGGTTACGCCACTTCTCCGCAACCTTCTACGCAACCTTCTACGCATCGATTCTACGCGTGCTATTAGGTGGTGGATAACGAAGCATCAGCGCTGTCCTTAGGTCACTGTAGCATAGGCCTTTAGTAATACCCCTTCCCGACACTTACAGCCCAACAACTCTAAGGTGCCTATTAAAGCACAAGGTCCTTCAAGGTTCGTACACAATCTATGGCTCCCAGTTACCTTATATTGTAGATTCCCCCAACCTAGCTAGTTACTCCCCAGATCTCGTCTAAGAGTCTTATCGACGAGGACAGACACGCTAGAGTTATTGCCATACCGGCCTCTTACTAAACTCCATCGTAAAGAGAACCCGTGAAGTTACTCGATGTTCTACCGACCGCCTGGTACTACAAACATTTGACCAATAAGAGGAAAAGAGCCCATTTCAGTCTCGACAGGACCCTGTATGGCTCACGGGTACCGTGTGGTCCATTAGGGCCAGGACCCTTATAAGTGGGAGATACTTATCGCACCACAAAAAAAAGTGGGAGATACATCTCGCACCAATTAGTCCCTTTGTTCCCTCCAGCAAACCAACTAGAAGTAACAGCGAATCCCAACCCCCATGCAGCGAGCGGGATATAACCTTTTTGCTCTCTGTTGCTTAGGTTCTTCTCAGATTGCCCAAGCGCAAGGAGCTTTTATCAGGCGTTATGCGCTTTTATTATTATCCTACCCTACACCGCTCAAGTAATAGGGAGATAAAGCTGCAGTTATCTCGCCTTCACTTCAGGTGTTATTAGCGGACTTCCCTTGTACAGGGCTTACCATGAGAGCCTAGTAACCGATAGCAGTTCATTACGGAGGTTAGTCTTAGATATAACTCCAAGGAGGTTTCTTTTTTTTGCCTCACTATACTTCTCCGGTTGACTTTTATCCCTCGTATTACTATTAGGTCGAGGGAGCTCTCGGGTATTAATACAGCCTCAACGTTCAAAGAAATCCAGGGATGCTGGGTTAGGGCAAGACCCGGAAATTTCCATTTAACTTGAAAAACTGTGGCGATAGCAACTGGATAAATGCAAAGCATGGGATGCACCTTCCTTTAAGGAGCAAATTGTTATCCACTGGATTATTCCAGCACGAAGGTACAAGGGAGTTCTTTGTGCCCTGAAGACGGGGGGGATATTGGAAGCAAGGAGATGCCAGATCAAACCATCCCCGAGGCAACTTCAAAGCACTACCAGCGTGGGATTTTAGTATCCCTACACTTTCCTGAAATTACTGGTATAAAATATTTATATTGTATGTCTTCAGGGGTTGTTCTGTTCTCCCACAGAAGGCCAGGGGGTCTATTCTTCCACACTCGTGGAAGAAGTAGAGTAAAGACAGGTACAGTAGATAACAGTTCGATACGAAGTTCAGTTCCAGAGACGACAGTAAGGTAGGTACCAAGTTCAGTTCCAGATTAGGTACGCCAAATACAAATAAGGCAAAGCCTTTCAGATACACATGAAGCGAAAGTTTGGCACTAAGTTCAGTAGGCACGGTCAGCACCTTTACATTTCGTATAAGAATGAATCTTTTGACTTTCTTTCAATGACTTAGAATAAAATTGCTCTTAATGATACTTACTATTTATTGACGATGATCACTGGCTAGGGCGATCACCTCTAGGTTATTGGCGACCGCATCTTGAGGCTATGACCGGACAATGACTAGGGTCTCCCGGCACTGCCAACTGGCTATTGAAACCTTCAGTAATTGTAAGTCAACAAGCCAATAGCCTATTATAGCCAACTACCCTGTTCATATAGCCCACTCCCCCGTTCATTGCAGATTGTCCTTCATATTGACTGTATCATTGGCAGGAAGTTCATTACCCATAGCAGCTTATAGAATCCCTCGACCCTCAACCCTATACATCGCTTACGGATACGGAACATGAGTTCCTACAGCACCCTCCCCCAGTACATTCCCTGATAGACCCTGTCAAAAACTTCTCTCTCTCGTTTAATGTCTACAGTACGTGAAGAAGACCTTTTTTCTAATAAACAGTTAGGCTCAGTAATCAGTTACATATTCTTTTATCCCTCTCGACTCCCCGGAAAGTATAAGAAAGCAAGCAATCACTTGTCTTTGCACTATCAACTGGGCCTTAAACTCGTTGATACCTCCTGGCCTGGATCCCTTCCTTGCCTTGGTGTGTAGCTTAGCTTAGCGAAGGGACGCTTACTCTGATGCCTTTGATTCTACTTACTTACTCGGATGCTTCCTTTGCTTATTCTACCTCCCTTGCTGCTTAAGCTTTCACGAGGATGTGCAAAAACCCGGAACACACTAGCATAATAAATAGCTAAGGCTGGCTGGCTTTATTCCTGCTGTCCTAGCTGCTGGTGCCACTTAAACTACTGCATAACCTACTGACTCTACATCTGCTGCTGTTGGCACTGGAACTACTTCGTCTCCTGAGTCAACTCTTGCTGAACTAACCGCTGAACCAACTAGTGGGGATACTTGGCTAGGTGGAAGAAATGGTGGTGCTGGTTCTGTTACTGAAGAAGACTCCCAGCACTAACCTTAAAAACAGTAGCACTTTTGATTAATTAATACTTGCAAAAAAAACCAATTATCATATGGTTCTCGTATGCTGGTAAACATTATGATGGGGCCTTGTATCCATATCTGATAAAGTATGCCTAGCATGTTAGGGAAGGAAATTACGTTAATTTAATTATGTAATATGGCCACATAATGGAAAAACAAAGTTCCCCGATGCTTTACCATAAGCACTTACCTGTAGGAGACAGGACCACAGCAGGACACCTCCAAACAGCAATACCTAATTGTTATAGTTAAGCAGAGACGGCTTGCCTTCATCCAATATAGCACACCCATGAACCAGATACAGGAGGGTGGTGTGATTAGTTTCCCACTAGTTTCAATGAACCTATAAAGGAAGAGGCATAGAGCTGATAAGTCAGACAGTGAGTGTCAGGAGGTTGTCCCTATTGCTAGCTGGTCAGCATAGTTCCTTGACATAGATAGTTCTATATTCTATAATATTTGATACTAGCATACCTAAGAATACTCGCTTTGGAAACAACCCCCCCAGTCTTTATTAGTTAAAATATGTGGAAAGCCTGCATGTAGCCTGTAAAGTAAGTTCCATGGGCGACACCACCACTAGTAGCACTTGAGACTTTGAGTGCAGCCTTTTAAGCCTTAAAAAACACACTAGCCAGCCTGTAGTCTACATGCACTTATAGGTAATTCCCGGGTTCCACGGGCATATGAAACATACTAACTTGTAGTTAGTAGGGCTAGTAGTACAACAAGTTTCCATTCTTTTAAAATAGAATCAATCCAAGTGAAAGCCTTAAGACATAAATACTACCTACAACCTAATATACTTGCTAGTAAATGCCTATGGTAAACTTGAATTATTGCTATTAATAAGGCTATTCCGCTAATCCAATGAGCCTAAGCCCGGACTTTAATCTGCTGCTATAATCCATATGGGGCTATAATTATAGAAGTTAAGTCTACGTGAAGCCCTACCCCAGTGATTACTTACCCCTTATAAGCTAGGTGGAGCCACCCCTTTTTAGCGTGGCCTGTGGGGACTAATAAGTAAACCAACCTGTGGTGATTAACCCTAATGGACCCTAATGAACTAAAAAACTAAGCTGTCACTAAACCTGTGGGAACTAATCCCTACCTTAGCGCATAGAAACTAATCCCTCTTGTTCGAAGCAGCAGCATATGAAACTAATGGTCAATCTCAGAGATCTGATCGGCGAAAAACCGGACCACCCATATTGACACTAGTGAACACGGACCCGTTAACGCTTTTCAATCTATTGTGAATGGAGAATAACATGAATGATAAGTGGGTACACCCGTTAAGGTACTGAAGCACTTATATGCATCTCTGAAAGCATCTTTAATTGGTACACCATATTCTTTCGAGTCCTACTAATTTAGGCAGTAATACTTATGTCAGGTGGCGCCCGGATGGAGAATGAAATGGGAAATAATGCTAATGCCTTGTGAATTTGAAGGAGTTTACATTTCGTACCCAATAGACGTTGTAAAATAGACATGCTGATGCTGTTGGAATATTCCTTCTGTACCCATATCTATGCCTCTATTAGATAAGGGACCAAGGAACATGAATTAGGCTAGGCCTTAGCTGACGACATAGCTCTCTCTTTAGTGCACCTTCCGGCTTCCCATCAGCACTACGACAAGCAGCAGTTTAAGTGGCATAACCAGGACAAGCAGAACAAGCACTACGAGGAGAGGCCAAGCAGCATCATCAAAATTTAATCATTTGAACCAGCATAACCGGAAGTAGTTCCTCAATGAGGGCAACAATGAGAGGGTGGGTAGCTTTCCTTCCTTCCAACATCAATTTTATTACAAGCAGGTATATAAAGGGTAAATAGCAAAGGTCTAAGTGATACAAGCCCAAGCCCTCCCTTTTCCTATATTCAAGTCTGTGAGCTAAGAGAAAGCGTTGTTAGCAGGTCGCACTTGCAAGTAAGCAGAGTCAAGGTAATAGCGCTATGCCCCACCCAATAGAGCACGTTTCACTTACTCGAAAATGGCTTAGAACTAAGTTTTATTTACAAAGATGGGGTTTTCTATTATTATGTCCAGGCATCACATCCTGGCTCGGCGTGCTCACAGTGTTGGTGACGGGTGCTTGCTTTGTGTAAATCTGGATGTCCAGGGTTGTTCATTGAAGGGTGCCAGGTAGGGGTGCCC
>LPNX011236621.1:6974-22438 GCA_001517045.1 Pseudotsuga menziesii | reverse complement strand
TTCACATACGATATCGGCATGGATACGTGGAATCTGCCTAAAGCTGCTAGTTGCAGGTGCTTATGCCAAAGCTGCTAGGTTCAGAGACTCTGCTTGCTTGGTTACGACTCCGCCTGGTTACGACTCTGGATGGTCTGGTGCCTACTATGTGGTCATGTTCATATACGATCTCGCATAAAGACGTTGAACTTGTGGGCTATTCTACTATGGTGCCATCGGCATAGATACGTTCTGGCCATGCAGCAGACTTCATTGCAGCCAGACACCTACTTATGCGAGTCTCTTCGCTTCGTTTGGGCATAAATACTACTATTATTCATGTAGAGAAATTCGTATAATGCTGATAAACGATGCATTTTTGTATTTTAGTAATGTAATGCGACTGAATTGTGTTCATAGCTTATTCCTGCTGGTCTATCTTCCTTGTGGAATAAAGAGTATAAAGTATTGATTCGTTCTGCTTAGTATTGATTCATTCCTAAGTCTACAGTCTACAAGTATTGATTCCTTCCTCTGATAGAACATCCCTCTTAGCTGCCCTTGGCTATGCTACTGTCTATACTTATGGCTTTTATGCTGATGGTGGGTCTTTCTCTATAAAAGAATATACTGCTACTGGCTTTGCTGCTACTTGAAATGCTCTTGGGAATGTTCTTTCACTGCTGATTGAAAGAATTCATTTCTACTGGTGAGAATGAGAATGATGGTGAAATTGCCGCTGAAGCTGGAAACAATGTTGGTGAAACTGGTGCTTGTGAATGGGAAGGCTGCTTAGCCTGGTTCCGCTTATTCAAATGATCCTGGGAATGAGGCTTATTCTACTAGTTTTATGGAGCTGCTGCTTCAATAGGTTAAACTGGTGCTCCAACTGGTGCTGGTGGATCTGGAACTAGATATCCTACTGGGACTCTAACTGGGTATAGATATTCAAGTTATATTGGTGCCAACTACAGAAACTGTGGCATCATCGACTGGATCTATTGCTTAAACAACTAGCGTCGATGCTGCTGTCCTTGCGCTCTAGCCTCTGCTTACTCTCTGCTGCTGGTACTGGTAGTAGTGGTGGATAAGCTAGATCTCTTGCTTCTGGAACTGGAACCGCGGCTACTGGCATCTGGTGGACTAGTTTTGAACTTGGTGGGCTAAAGGTGAAAGGCATCTATCTGTTGGACCTGGTAAGGCATCTGCGGGACTTGGTGATGAAGGCAGAAAAAGGGGTAAATGCTTATAGTTCCTCAAAGATACTCAAGTAATGTGGCAAGATCAAATCTAGAAGGCAGCAGGTGTATAGGAGGTATATCAAAGTTGAAGAGCAAGCGCAATAAGCCGGGTTCTTTGACCAGCTGTTGTTTCTGTTCCTAGCCTGTGTTGTGTTTATTCTGCAAGCCAGGGGTTGATTCAACCAGCAAGTGAAAAGAACCATACCGACGAATACCGAATGAAAATAAGTACCTCTTACACTAGTCATATTCCTAGTAATGATTAAGTTATTATATTGTATATGTAATGACCCAACCGTGCATAATCAACTGATGATGGCACTGCTCTTCCTTCTCTTCCCTTTCCTCTCTCCCTTTAATTCATCTTATTTCTCTCGAATTTGTGAGGAGGTATTATCGCACTCTCTCTCTTGCCTTGACTCTCTCTCTCTTGCCTTAACTCTCTCTACCTACTCTTACTTTTTATCTTTCTTTACCTTTCTATCTCCGAATCTTCCATGCTTCTTGTTTTTCTCTCGAATTTGAGAGGCATATCTTGAATATGAAAGGAAGCATTCTCGCTGGCACTGCTCTACCACTCCGTGCCTTAATCTTTTAGCATTCACGGGCGGGGCGTTAAACAACACTTGCTTTAAGAGAAGACCTTTTGATAAGTGCAGAATCCAACTACTTCTCGATTGAATAGAGTAGGGTATACAATGTATAAAGGCTTCTAGTTCCGAAGGGTTGACTCGGTATTATGCTTCTAGTTTGCCTAACAACGATATGAAGGCCAAGACGCATAACAATTTGATGTCTGCTACTGAGCCTTACCATTTGACTAATCCGGAAACGAGGTCTGAGACGCCGGAGACTCACGATGATACGACGTATACGAATTATAGTTGTCCACACGTGTATGCTTACTTAGATATGCTCCAACAAGCTTGAAGTTGTAGTGAACCGGCCTGACTTATCTGATCTGACTGAGTTGATTGAGCTGACTGAAGTGAGCCTAGATGTACGGGTGTAGTAATGATGTAATAACATATATAGAATGCATGATTAACCTACATGAAGCTGAATTGTCCCTTTGAGAGCTATAAGGTGGTTACTCTTAATAACATATATGAAGTGAGGCTCATAATCAAGGAGTAAAGGCGACTCTATAGATGCTCTGCTCTTGATACTTGTGCGATAAGAAGAGTTGAGCTTATCTGACTGCAAGGAGTCATAGCTAGCTGTTCGGTTCCCCTAACCGCTTAAGGAGCTGCATGAGATGTGATGTGCTGTCTCCTTATAAACTAATTGATGTACTGTTTGCATTAACCCGCCTACTGACCCAAAGGAGTATCATGTTATCTGTGGGCTATTCTCTCTTTGTGCTTTATGAGAGGCTGTAGCGTTATTACATATATAGATTGGAACTCTGGAACCTGCTTGAATGCTTCCCTGCTCTGTGTCTGTTCTGTGCCTGAAGTAATAGCTAGACTTCAAGAAGAAATAGCTAGAAAGGATGAAGTAATAGATAGACTTCAAGATGAGTGATCGAAGGCTCCCTTTTTCCTCATCATAATATCTAAGCTTTACCAAAACACTGATACCTTTTAGACTTTCTTTCACTGTCGTAATTATTATTTCTTTCTTTCTACCGCGCTTTTGCTTTATCTCCTGGCAGGGTGTTTGCTTTATCTCCTGGCAGGGTGGGGGAAAGAACAGTAAGGGTGGTTAGGTGTTCTTTAGGGGGGAATCGGCGCACAAGTAGTATGGTGATTTTCCCCTCCGAAGAAGAAAAGTACAAGGCTCATAAATCTATCTGGATAAAGGTCGAATCTCAGGCATTAAAGTAGATTCGGTTGATCGAGACCCAACAGCATCAATAGTAGCAGCTTAAGTTGCCCCAAGTTTAGTTGACCAGTAAAAGAAACATAACCAGCATCATAAGAGCTAGCATCTCTCCCAGATATATATATACCAGTAGCAGATACAAAGAAAGCTACGGGATCATCGGAGAGCCAGTGCTTTAATCAGTCAATGATGCAGTTGGTGGTTCATAAACTGGTACTGGTGCTACAACAACTAGCTCTTTTACTGGCTATGCTGCTCCTGCCTATTACTTGAATAGTCATGTGCAAAAACCCGGAACAGGACCAGATGTGACCTATACTGATGGAGAAGCTGCTGGATCTGCGTATGGTGCATATGCTACTTATAGAACTACTGAATCAACGGGCTCATCAACTGCTTCATCGAAAGCAACTACTGAGTCAACTGCTTCATCTCGATCTATCAAATCTTAAACCCTAGCACAATAATCTTAATCCCGGAACTGAATCACAAGCAACTGGTAGAGCAACTGAGTCAACGAGGGAAACTAGAGAAATCCCTTAATCTGTATCTGATGGAACTCAATATCGATACTGCCCCGGTAAATAGTTGAAAGTGCATACCCACACTATAGGAACTAGTAGTCAGGAATCCGGGGCGAGGTGGTAGTTTTGACACTTTATTTACTGATGTATGGCTTTACCTCGACATATGGATATCAAACTTGAATTAACCACTCAGATGCTTCAATGGCTGGTTGATATGTAACTACACCACCTGCTGCCTCTATCTCTTTTCCCTTTATTCCCTATTATACAACAGTACAAGGAACAACAACAGGAAATACACACTATGAAGTCAAAACCTGTGCTAATGCTGGGAAGGTAAAAAGAAAGATCCCATTTACACCACCACCTACTACCTAGTGACAGAATCTACCTATGCGATCTATGCGATGAACAAACTACACTATAGGGGCGGAGCCGCTCGACCATAAGGGAGAGGGGTTTTTTATGAAAAAAAGAGGTTGCGTAAGCATGCTCGACCATAAGGGAGAGGATCAATACCTAAATACAGAAATATGGGTATCATTCTCATATATAAATATTGGTATCATTCATAGAGAAATAGAAGGTACGGTTGAGGGTCTAAATATTGGTATCATTCATAGAGAAATAGAAGGTACAGTTGAGGGCTACTACAAGTATATAATTGAGGTGACAAGTTCAACATTGTACCAAATAGACTATAGTAGGTTAGGGCCGGACCTCAAAGTAGCAATTTAGATTCTCAAATGCCCAGGGAGACAGGTTTGAACAATGTGGAATATCATGAATTTATCCGGGTTTATTACCCTAATACCCTCAAGTCAACTTCCCCTGAGTCAATGCCTACATAGGTAGTGTTAAAAATGTCATTCTTTTCAATAGCTCACACCCAATGTCTAATCATTTAGTACTACCTCTAGGTGCAACCCTAAATGTAAAAATTCCCTCTCCTTTTAGTCGAGTAGCCCCGCACTTTGGTCCTTCAAAATGCATGATTATTTTATGATTTTCACGGTCCGGGTGTTTAATGAAACTTTAGGGGTAGCTCGGGTGTTCCCTAAGACTCGTAGCATAAATCCAAGTATGACTCGTAGGGGCAAGAAGCTATCAAAGCTTTAGTCAACGGTTACTATCGGGCACAGTACCTACACGACTAAAAACACAGCTTTAACCTTTAAAAAGAAAAAAAATATTTACTCAAAGAGGGATTTCCTTTATAAGTCTTCCGCGAGTTCCGTCCTTAAAAAAACACTTTTGCCTTATAATAAGATACTTATGGTAGCGAACTCTATAGGATACCCCTAAAGCGTATTAAGGACCCAAAAATCTATGGCATGCACAAATTGATGATCCACATGATATAGTGCTACCAGATCTTCAAAAGTCTGGGAAATAGTGCTTCTTCTCTTTGTATTCCGGTGCTTCTTGAAGTCGCTGCCACCATGCAGAAAGCTTCATTGGGAACTCAATCCAGAAGATCTCATACTGGTCACTTGCGGGTTCATAATACAAAAGAGATTGCTTCACCACCTGAGGATTCTTCTGCCACAACTTGGCTTCCGGTCGTACAAAAGATTCACACTTCCTTTCCCACCATCTTTATATCTCATGCTTGTAGATCCACTGAGACATCTTACATAAACCTCTTTCTAAAGACCAGGTCCCGGTGACGGAACCATTTGTTGGCGTCAAATGGTGAAACCAGGGTTATTGTCAGGTCACCAACAAAGGGGTACCACTGTAATATAGTTACGCTAGCATTTTTAGCCTTCCTTCCATAAGGGAAGACAGTCTCACCCGAAGCGTAGCCAAGACCTTAAAGATGTGTTGGAGGTTATGTACAAGGAATCAACAGATTACCTAAGTAATTATCTCTCATACACATTAGATCCATATCTATGAAAGTCAACATTGATTACCCCATTCATTATTCACGACAGAAAGCCATAAAATACATTATGCACCTGGATCATAAAGCAGTGTTTCGAATAAGCAACGCCGCCACTCAGGACGGATTAGAAACGTCTTAGGCCCTTTGTCTTAGAAAATGATAGTCTATCTTTATGTGCTTGGTTCTAGCATAAAACATAGGATTTGCTTATAGGTGGATGGCTCTCTTGTTATCACAATACTATATTAAATAGTGACTGGGGACTTGCATTGGATACCAAGATCATTCAGCAAATATATCAACCAAGTAACCTCAGCTCCAGTTGCCGCCATGGCTCTATACTCTGCTTCTGCGCTCGATCTGGAAACCGTTCTTTTTTTCCGCTCCATTAAATCAGGTTCTTACCCAGAAAAACACAGAACCCTGTAGTTGATCGTCTGTCGTCTGGACAACCAGCCCAATCCGCATCTGTGTAGGATGATAGGTCATCTCCACTTGATGATGAGTAGAATAAACTTTTTTGTCCCGTATCTCATGATCCGTTTTGCAGCTTCAAGATGCGTCTTCCTTATTGAGTGCATATACTGGCACACTTTATTTACAATGAATGCTATATCTGGTCTAGTGAATGTGAGGTACTGAAGTCCTCCAACTAGACTTCTATACATTAAGGGATCTGGTAATGGGAAAAACCTTCATCTGCTCTCATCTTTTGATTGAGTTCCACTGGTGTAGCTATTGGCTTGCATTCAAGCATCTAAAATTTAGACAAGAAAGAATATGCATATTTATGTTGGGTTATAACCATACCTTTGCTGGTTTTATGAACCTCAACTCCAACCTTCGAATCCGAGGGATCCCTCACCTATCCTGTATCCTCCTGTAGAGCGTCTGCTGCAGTCAATTTAGATCTTTATGCTGGTCAGTATCATACTTATGATATTATTAAAATAGGTCTAATCGGGGAATTTTGCTTTCCCTATAACAAAATGACTAGTAGTTAAACCATACTCTTTATATGAACCCTTTCTCTTATTTGCCTTTGACTAAGCTTGAATTCATACGCTCTATATTTAGAACTTTAGTTCAATTTGTCTTATAACACTTATCTTTCGTGATTCTGTAGTGCTATTAGTTCTTCTTTATACTAGTCCAACTCAGTTCTATATATTTACTATTTTGCTTTAGCAAAGCTTGAGTAGTTGTTCCTTCACTTTAGCGAAACAGTGCAGTGTCGTTCTTTAAATAAAGATACTTCTACTAATTAGTGCAACTCTGAATCCCAATAGTAGTTGTTCAGAATAAATTAGATGTCTCACTCTCTTTCTATTCTTAGTAGAGCCGAAGGCTGCTGGACGAATCCGAAGAAGCTGTTTGATACGTGATGGATGCTAGAAACCGAGAGCTGGTCACAATGAAGGAAGGCTGGGAAGAACCCAATAGAACGTGTGCTGAGACTCTGGATAGGATTGATGGCTGCTGGCCGATTAGCTTAGATCTCGCGTGCTGGCTGTTGTGACTATGTGGATGGGTGGGGGCAGGCGTTGCCCACCAGAAGTAAGGATACCAGGAGTATTTTATTCCTCTCTGAACATTCAACGGGTAGTATCAAACTGTAAGAATGAGGTTATGTATCCCATCCCAGTTTGAGGTGCACCAATGATTACCCGAACCACTGACCGGACCTATACGGATACACCCTCGATCCATATACCCTCGATCCCTACATCCTATGCTCTTTATACCTCCATACTCTGCAACCCCCTTGACCTCTACATCACTTACGGATACGGAACAGAAGTACTATCTCGACTTGATGCTATGATAATAATATAAGGCACCCGTTGAGGAGCAGACGCCACACATTGCGATAGTCAATCATATATGATAGCCAATTGCCAGTCATTGCTGGGCTTGGATACTCAGCTTGGCTCCCGGGCTCGGTTGGACTGCTCAGTTGGGCTACTCGGTTGAGCTCATGGGATCCTGGGCTACTCGGCGGCTTGCCTACTATACTATAAACAGGAAAAAGACATGTTGGTCACTTACGAGTATTTCGATTTAGTTTCACTGATGGGATTGGATTTAATTGGATTGGATTTGAAACTTATTATTATTCTGAGAGGGGAGGTGGTAGAGCCATTCAGCAGGGATAGGGGCTAGGTAGTTTAATTCACGCTAATCAGGTAGTGCCAGTCATGGAGGTGGATGTTCCCAGTTTGAGGTGACCCATTCCCCTAACTTATTCCTCCACCCATTTCTAGTTGCCGCCAGATGATATCTGATGACCTCAATCTCTCGTGTATAATGTGATGGTAACCTTCTATTTCGGGCATAAATAAAGCTCTTTCGGGTAACATGTGATGGGGAACTAACTTATATCTCGGGTATGGGTGTGATGCGACCGGGGTGAATAGAGAACCGCGAAGTAGCGAACATAGCAGTTGTAGTAACTTCGGGCAGTATTTAACTGGGTGATTCAATCGGTTTAAAAATAGGGTAGTACTAATCCTCCAGCTCCTCAATCAATCCATAAATAAATAAATCCATCGGTGTACTCACTCGCAGTGTTGGCGACATGCGACCTGTTGTCTGTGTCACGAGATGGATGCAATGAATGGGGGTGTGTTGGGATTAAGGGTGACCTGTGGCTTTCAGACGAACTTTTGCTATGTTGTTCCGAGTTGACCATCCGTCGTTATTGGTATGGCTGCTCTTGTAGGTCTCCAGGGCGAGGAGGGCTAATCAATTGTATATATCTAAGCAACAATCGGAGTTCTCAATCGAGAGAATCAATCAATCGATTATCGGTGTACTCGCTAGGAATGCCGGGTGAACTGGATAACGCCCCTGGTGTTCAGTTTCGTGAGGTGGTTCGAGGAGGTATAATTGCTCGGGTCTAGAGGCAGCGATCGGGCAGTTATCAATTGATAATCTACTATACTGACGATTGAACTGAACGATGGTTGCAATGGGTGCGGGTGAACTGTTAAATAATGGGTCTGATGGGCGATGGGTGTGTAACTCAGGTCGCAATGTGATTGTGTGGCCGATCTAGCAAGACACAAAAGAACTAGAATCAATTGAGCAAGTAAGCATCTATCAATCATAACCACATATTGTTTTCCTAATCTTATCCCGCCCGGTTTTATTATACCAGGTTCCATGTTCTTCGAGTTTATAGCCATCCATCCAGCAAGATGATCCCAGCCCAGCCTCGTTTTAGCTAGCTCCGTAAAGCCATCTGTATAGCCACTGCATCACGTTCTCGCATCACGGTTTTGTCAAGCCAGCCAACCTCCCTCTCCTTCCGTTGTCCCATGCAAGCAAGCGAACCAATGGCAAGTTCATATCTTCATCTCCATGGATAGCAAGATCGAGAAAGTGAGATACCTACCTGCGGCAAGCACCAAGTTCGATCGTCAGTCCGGGCGTAATCAGTAAGTTGTCAAGTTCGATAGAATCCCGCCATCAAGCTCCCGGTTCCTTTCCCACCCGGCGCGGATGGCATCCTGCCTGTCATAGATAAAAGTCATTCTGAGGTAAAAGTAACTTTAGGTATGATGAATTGAAAGAACCTTTGCGGCGACCTACCAGCCAGAAATCGACCTAGACCAGGGCCCTAACCCTTCCATCTGGACCCAACCTTACCCCGACAAACCCACGGAAATAAAATGGAAATCAGATATCAAAGTGGCATTCTCATAAACGTGCATCTGGAACGAAAATTGAAACCAAAAATTCGATATGTGTTATCATTAATAATATGCAAAGACACTACTTATAATGCGCAGTGCACGTGTACTGTAGCTATTTATTGTATTTTCCACGTTATTATGTATATATACGTATATATCTTTCTGTGTGTGTTTGTGTGTATCTGTGTCCCCATTGCACTAAATGCAGGTAGTAACCCTGTGTTCCATCAGTTCAGCTGTGTTCGTCCATTGCAGGTAGGAACCATCCCCGTACCGCCCCGTCCCGGGGTATTGAATAACACACTCTGTATGGATTGAACGGGAACATCTCTCTCGTCTGGCAACAACTTAGGTAAATTGAGATCACGTATGTAACCAACTAGGCTCCGACCTATTTATGGTGGGAAAATGGTAAACTCACTGCACGAAGAAGCCATTCACTCGCTGCACATAGCCCGATCCGGGCACATAGTAAAAAAAAAAGCACATAGCCCTAGTTATTCACCCCTCGCCTCACCCACGAGCTATTCACCCCACTATAGCAACACGTCTAGCCATTCACTCTATGTCGCATGGGGGATAATATCTTCTCTTTTCTGGTGGAAACTGGAGAACTAAACAATATAATATGCATGACTACAACTTGGCTCAAAGTATTCTGGTGGTCACGTGGGAACATAATCTTATAATTCGTTGGATCGATGGGGGCCTTCTATTCTTTCGCATATGGAGGGTGGATTATTCCTATCCCCTGGCCGCTCCTTTCCGGCGCCAGCATCAGCATAAGATAAAGCAGTTATAAATAAATCTAGTCTGTTGCATGGCTTAATCAACCAACATGTGGCTCAAAAATATGACCGTTGCGTTGTTGTTTAACAGCGGGTCGGGTGTGATGCCAGCGGGTTGTCAGGTCTAGCCAGCCACACATTATCGCCACACATTCATTCTAGGATCACTGGTTCAACTAGCTTCGTCAATTTATTTAGACCAGCTTCGAGTTATTTCGTCAAGCCTCGGGACCAGCAAGCTATAAAAAGCCCTCCCCCTTTTTTATCGACCAGTTAACCAGCAAGCTAACTCCCCATCCACCCAGCCAGCAATATTATTAATCCCAGCTAGGCCACCTAGGCCAGCCAGCAAGCGAGTAAGCAGTTGTCGTTAGTGGGGCTAGTGTCTGGAGTGGCTAAGGCAAGTAATAAATAAGCAAGCACCACCACAGCCAGCGAAAACTTTTTTTGTAATGCGGGTTCTCCCTCGAAGACCCATCTAGCCAGTGATTATAGCGATCCAGCGATCCTAGAGATCCCAGCCATCCTATCCAGCTATCCCATCAAGCAATTCATTCCATCTGGCCCATCTACTGCATAATCAACAACGGAATCCACCGAATATACTACAGAATATACTGGATAAACCGCTGGTGCCGGCCTGCCATAGAGGTCCGACCGACCGAATTCCTCTTCGTTCTTTGTTGAGGAAGATCAACTGTCGAATAAGAGTTGTAGAAAGAATGGCCAATTCATAGATCTTTAAGCTTATTCTTGATCCTTAAGCCTTACTTACTTTATTTCTTTGCTTACTTTTTTTTTTTTAATCCGTCCCCAGGTTCCGCTCGTCTAGTCAATGCGGGTTCAATTGGACAACTACTTTGCTGCCGCTCTTCTCTTCTTCTTTCATTGAATGGAGTTTTTTCCATATATTGAGGGAATGCCTGGTGAAATCTAATGAATTACCTCTGTTCGGAAAAGGGAATACAAATTAGGAGGGTTGGTCCCTAGATAGAAAGGTAGGGAGCAGGGGGTATTTCAATATGTTCAATACTTTTTTTCACTCCGCGTAGATCCATTAGACGGGGCGGCCCAAAACTGGCAATCGAAACAGCATGTTCTTCAATAATTATTATTCTCTCTTCTCCAACAAAACATTAGTTGGTTCCCAAATGAGGCCAGCCAAATAGTTCAACACTTTGTCTGGGGGCTTTCTTTCAGTGCATTATTCTTCTTCACACAAAAATAGCTCCCTCAATCATAAGCCACGCCCATAATAACAACCCAAAGCAATGAAATGAATTTTACTTTATTATGGCATGAGGAAATAATGCATATAGAATAATGCATATAGAGAGAGGATCAGCCATCATGCTTCTCAAGCTCTTTCATCAGGCCTCTTCAACTTGACGTTCATTCACTTCCACACCTACCTTATCATAGAAGTCTCTCTCTGTTCGTTAATAATAAATCGCCTCGAAAGGTGAAATCTCAGGAGTGCCCGATAAACCCTTTCTCTCTTCGCTCCTTAAAACACGGATCGGACTTCAGTCACATGGCACACTCTCTCCCTACGGTTTCGCTGTCTAAAACTGCACCAACGTTAGGGTTTCTTTTCAAAGAGACTTTACGTTCTTTACATCGCTACGTTAATAAAGTCTGCTGTTCACACGTTAGGTTCTTCTTATAAGTAAAGCATTTTCTAAGTTAGCCATTTTCCCGTTTGTTAGGTCGATCATTAGGTTTATTCACTCGTTAGGAGCCGGTAGATCTATCTCCCTCACAAAGCTCTTGAAGCCTCTTACTTATGGCCCTTCAACCACTAGGCACTCTTCATTTTAGCATTTACCCCTTCCAACACTGCTGCTATGGTGGACCCTAACCCAATGCCAGTACGCGACTTCTGGTCTACCCTTTACCTCTGAGGAGTTATATATATAGGGCTCACTTCGTTATGGATTGGTAACTGAAAATAACCTTCTTTCTTATAAATCTCCGGTGTTCAAATAAATAAATAGGTATCGGAGCAGCTCCTAGCAACTACCTTTTTTCTGTAATAGCTGGAAGAACTAACATCATTTCGATAACCAGACAGACGCAACCAGGAAACGAGACACGACCTGATCCCGAGCCTGAGGGGGGTTGTTTTATTTGTTACAGAGATCAATTTCTAAATCTCCTTCCACCGGCCATATGATGTGAGGGGCGTAAGACCCACTCCCAGAGCGAGATGAGACCACAGGGCGGCCCTGATGAGTTGAGTCCCGGAGCATTTCTACTCTTAAGTGGGGAATCGTGGGCGCTTCAAATCTTACCGGTCTGTTCGGCGACGAACTCAAACCCAGAACCAGTTGCATGCATTGCGGCCAGTGGGTTATACACTACGCCTAATGGGGGCTGTTAAGTGGGGCGGTGATCGCAAGAGAGATAGTAGCAGCTGCTTATATGGAGGGACTCCCTTGGCTACGAATTCCGAGTGGAGCGCATAGCGCCGCCCCTCCATTGTTTCAAGTACTGTATGAAGTTGCAGATACTCGTCGATGATTTCCTCTTGCTCATTCTCGCCCAGGATGGTTATCCACCCAAATTACTATCCCAGCGCCTTCACCATTTTATCTACCCTTTTTGCTTACATCCCTTCCTTGCTGACAGTTGTCTGTCCCACTGAGTGCAAAGTCCTAGCTTTTCTTTTTTGACGCGGTGGTGGCGTCTTTGCTGGAATATCCTAAACTCTCACTCCTCCATAACTTGTGTCCAGCTAGGGTTTCTCTTGCAATAGGTCAATGAACCACGTGTCGCTCGGGAACGACACTTCTTCTCCTGTTTCTTGTGCGCCTAGGCCAAATCCTTTTTAATCTGACTTCTCTGAGGGCATAGGTAGGGGTGTCGGTGCTGTGGTACCCAAGACAGGCCTGGGCAGTGTGGATAAGATTTATTGGTTGCAGGGCTGGCCGAGGGGCGGTGAACGTACAAGGGGAAGTGCACCCTCCTCGGCGGTCTGGAGCTGGAGCGCTTGGTGTAACCACAACATCGAGGACTTGAAGCTTTCTGCTTTTGTTGTAGAACTTTATCTTTCCGCCTGCTCCTGGGTTGCAGTGCGGGTACCCCTCACCCCCTTGAAGAACGTTTCTCTATCATAGCCGGGATGCCTTCATTCCCAGTTTGACATTACCAGTTGGTTGACACAGGAAGGGGCCATCACAAGCTACACATAGATATACACGTAGAGGATCCTCCCACATAAACACATAGAGCTGATCGAATGGGACTAATTGAAGGGGCCACTCACAGGGGCAGGGTAAAACGCCAGTCATTCATAGCCAATCATAGGCAGAGGGGCATTGCATGGGTTATTCGATACCGATTACCTAGTTGTGACCGATTCCTTGAGACCAATTACCTATCCTACGGGATGATCCACTTACCGCTACGGAACCTCAGTTACTACCTCGAATGGATGCCATACCATAACGATGCGTTACTTACGATGCACCTGTTGAGGATCCAACGCCATACACAACAATAGCAACTCATCCGCCGTGGACGATGAATTTATGGCTTGCCCGATCCGTCCAGATTCCAATTCTGTGCTAGAGGGCCAGGAGTCATCGCTTGCTCACTAAAAGGAGAGCAAGTAAGGCGAAACCTGACTAAAGGAGGGCGAGGGGGTTCAGGGTCAGAAATAAGGAAAAGGTAAGGCGAGCCCTGACGCCACCTTTGGTTACCTAATTCCCCTCTATAATTGGCTTTTTAGCTCCTCGGACTCACCTGAGTGAACAAAGTATATTTTTACATGTCATTCCAGAAAGAAAATCATTCCCACCCCATCAACTCATATGTTAGTAGCTTGTTCTAACTACGTGAGAGCAAACATTCTGATTTGGCAATGGTTTTTTCCTCGTTGTTGAAGGGTGAAGGCCTTAGAAGTTAAGTATAAGTATACCCTAACAAAACTAATAAGGGTTGGGCTTGAAACGAATCACTGAACGTAGTATGGTTGTGAGTGAGAGTGGCTTAGTCGTGTAAGTAAGAGAGTATCCGGGGTGAGCACCTCCTGTACAAGGTGGTAACCCCGCATCCCATCACCAATTGGCACATAATAGAATCATTCGTGCCCGTTGACAAGTTTGAGGAAGACTAATAGCTGCTGGGTTAAGGTAAACAATATGGGGAATAGTGGAATATCAAATCCACATGAATGAGCGTGGATAGTGTTGAAAGTTCATCCCGAGCATAGTTGTTCCAATGATAGTTGATCCAATAAATTATATAAACCTGATTTATAGCGCATTGCACATCTTCTTATTATATATTATTATATGGGCAGTGCACCTATTCCTCTGGAAGTTAAGTGTTAACCCCTGAACATATATTGGTTGAACCACACACTGAACGTGGAGAGAGAACACCAATTATTGGGAGGGTGGATCCCCAAGATTCACCGAAGGTGGTGATCAAGATAGTCGGGGTGAACACCTCAATTAAAAGGCGTTAACCCCACCCCTCTTCACGATCATCATTCATTAATTAACCTGGTAACATAGCACATGATAAGTATTGCTGCGCACTTCAGATCATGTGCTATGAGTGCCGGTAATGCCTAATCCTCTAGGAAGTTAAGTGGTGCGGAACCCCAAAAACTCAAATATTGATATACCACGCTGAATACATCTATTTATCTATATCAATATTAGATATCATTTCTGACGGGGTTGACCTCGTTGTAACCTATAAATGGATAGGAGTTCAAGCCGTTCTGTTCAATCCATTCAATTAAGTTCAATCCATTCAGTGCCAAGAGATGGTTGGTATGGTCAAGAGAGACTACCCTCTTACTCACCTTAAAGGAAGGAGATTCTTGAAAGCCTCATGAACCCCTCTCCCTTATGGTCGAGCGGCTCCGCCCCTGTTTTCGCCGGTTTTCGCTGGTGTTCGCTGGTGTTCGACAAAGATTGAGTTCGATCCAATATTTTGTCCCGATCAGGAGTCCGAAAAACAAATGGAAATAGAACGGAGAACGGAAATAAACATCTCATCATCGCATTATATAAAACCAGTGCCTTTATCTCTTATCTTTCCACTTAATTATACCAATTTATTTTACGGAATGAGGGAA
Organism: Pseudotsuga menziesii; assembly: GCA_001517045.1. Lineage (NCBI taxonomy): Eukaryota > Viridiplantae > Streptophyta > Pinopsida > Pinales > Pinaceae > Pseudotsuga > Pseudotsuga menziesii. The sequence goes on along the minus strand of LPNX011236621.1, from coordinate 7,392 downwards.
CGACTACGAAATGAGGGACAATAGTAGTCCCTTCTATAGAAGGATGGATGGAGAGTAGGCCATATAGAGTTTAATTGGACGTATAGAGAGTAAGCCAGGCTAAGACCAGACCGCTGAAGTCCCGGGGGAAGGAACCAGCCCAAAGAGAATAAAGAGAGGAGAGGGGTCCTTATGGCTTATTTAGAGGCTTTGTCAGTCTATGTTTTGTGCTTTCACTGCATTGGTGTGGGGCGTATTTTGAACAGCGCGAGCAGCACCCTCCCCCTCAGTCACCTGTGTCGATCTCGTCCCCTTCTAGTTCGTCCAGCCTAGCAGCGATGATCCGAGGACAGCTGATCCGATCACAGGTGCACGTGAGTGGGTGCGTAATGGTGGTCTACCACACCTCCATCAAGGTGCGGATAGAGAGGGAACTCCT
>LPNX011236619.1:3056-14966 GCA_001517045.1 Pseudotsuga menziesii | reverse complement strand
AAAGGTTGGAAGATCTGGCCAAAGAAGGTGATAGCCCTGTATATAGCCTCATGGTTCGATTATTTAAGTCAAACGCAGCGTGTTGAAATTAGGATCGCTTCGTAGCGAGAAAGGGGGACCACCCTCTAAGCCCAAGTATTCCTCAATGACCGATAGCGTACAAGTACCGTGAGGGAAAGGTGAAAAGAACCCTAGGAAAGGGGCGGAGCTGCTCGACCATACGGGAGAGGGACTTTCCCGAGGTTAATACGGGAAGGGTCCTTGCCCTCAGAAGCGCAAGCACCGTAGGACCTTGTCATCCACAATTTCGATGACCTCAAAATCTGCAGAAGTATGCACTCCATCTAGATTCACTTCCACCCCTTTCAACTGCGGTTGGGTGGGAATAGATAAGAAAGCACGGTCATAGAATCGTGATCGATTTTTCATACACAATTGAATGGGTGAGTATACCAATTTTGGCTAGCCATTAGCTCCCAAGACTTCTTCGGCATCATGTTCACATCTAAGTTGAGACATTACATCTCGTAGTTCATACCCTGCAATTACTCACTTCAGCTGGAGTTCTCTTCCCGATCTCTTTTTCTTGTTGACCCAGAGCGCCTTCCTTCTACCTCCTACCCACCTCGAGTTCTCTAACTATTGGAAGGACTGCAAGGCGAGTTGCTGGCTCTGCCGCTGCTACTGATGCTGCACCTGGGACTGGTTATGCGGATGCTATTCAAAGCTGGGCTGCCTTGCTCATTATTCCGCTGCCACAGATGCTCAGATGCTGCTACTGGTACTGGATATGCTACTGGATCTGCTCATGTGTATACCTATGGGTAAACCGATGGTACTGGTGCTGGATCCACTTGATAGCTCCGGGATACGCCCATGCATCTGGGCCTGGGTATCGATCTCATACACGTATAAGAGGTGCTGGATAGCTGCTAACGGGAGTTGTTGTGTGGGAGATGGCCTGTCATTCAAGTTCCATTTAAGGATAGCATGGATGTTTTACGAGTATAGCTAGCTCTCAATGCTATTGATGAGGGGAGAGCTAGCTCTGCCTAGAGTTATAAGGAGGGATTGAGGGCTTTGTTCCAATGCATGAGAGTAGGTCAGTTTTAGAATCAGTCTTTGTAGGCAGGTAAGGATGCTTGTTTCAGGCTAGCAAGCTCTGGCACTTATTACCCATGCCACAGTTTCACGAAGACAGCTTTTTAGTGGACCATTTGTTCGTGTACCCCATTTGATTGTACACCATCGATTGGAAGTATTTAATACTTGGCACATCAGTTCAATGGCAAGCTATTCACCTGGACTTATTCCCTCCGACCATAAGGGAGGGACTCATGGTTAAGTTGAAGGAGTCTATCTCAGTAGGCAGGTTATACTGCTTATATTATACTATACCGGGACTATTTGCTTTGGACACAGCTTTTACGGACCTATTCTAACAAAGCGGGTTTGAGGTTTAAGCTCTTCTAACTACTAGGCTTGGTTCTGTGAGTACCTCTCTCTTCCCTTGTTTCTCTCTTCCCTTCCTTCTTCTCCCTTCCTTCTTTTTAGAATCCCCTCCGGGTTAGGACAAGCAACCCTTTATATCAGAGCAATCTCGGCTAGTTGGCAACCCTACCTACATAGGTCTAACGGATGGACGCTACCCTACACATTCAATTGCAGCAGGAGGGAATCTACCCATTCCATTAAAAGGGAGGAACTAGAACCATTCAATTTGGAGGGATTAGAACCATTCAATTGGAGCGGGAGCGAATCTACCCAATCTCATACTGGGCAAGGCTCGAGGTTCAGGGGCGACTCGCTATCGCTCAACGGACATCTCGCCCCTTTCCCCGAGGTCCAATCTGCTGAGCTAACCCCGCTGAGCTGAGAGGTAACCCTTTCGTCACATCTGCTGAGGTGTTAGGTGTACCAGCTAATTTTGACGTACAACCAAGTGCTAACCAAATGCTGTCTATCCAATCAAGAGCTAAGTGTTATCCAACTAAAGCAAGCTAACTCAGGTTGGCTAAGTTAACTCAAAAGCAACATTGGCTAAGTCGCTAAGATGACCAACTAAGTGATGTACTCGGCTAAGTGCTAGAGTAAATCCGGTTATGTGTTATGCGTATCCTGCTTTTGCTCCATCGTACTTGCCCCATGACTTGCCTTATTACTTGTTCTCGCTAGTCCCAGTTATAGCTAGTCCCAGTTGGATTGCTTGCTTTATTGGATTGAATTGGTAAGTGGCTCTATTGTAGGAATGTTGAAGCTGGTTCGGAAGGTCCGGAGGTCTTGCGCTTCTGAGGGCAAGGAATTTCTCTTTCATGACTGACTTATTCAAATCCGGTGCTGCTTCTAAGAAAAAGGTCCTGGGTTAGGAGCGAAGCCCTCCATCACTCAATCGTCCTAGGATTCCGGTCTAAAGGGAGTAAGAGTAAGAAGGGTTTCATGCCCATCCATATGGTAAAGCTATTCTGGGTGGACTTCAAGGCTGGCACACGTACCCGACCCGAGTGGTTATAAAAGAAAGCATGTGAGATTATATACGTAATAAGAGTGAATCCTCTCGAAATTCAATTATTTCTTTCCCGCTTTCGGGCCTGTTCTGTTCACTCCGTGCCTGCGATATGTTGGGCTCCATATTAAAGCACTATTTTTAGGACACCCAGGTCGGCAAGTGGTTCCGGTGTATGCGAAAGAGCTTCTGAGAGGGGCTTGTTCCTATATTAAACCCGTTGTTTGTGGGGGGTCGAGGCATTGTTTGTGGGCCACCGGGTATCAAAATTGCATTTGTCTGTAGGGAAGTCGATGAATGAGAGCCTTTAAGGTTCTTCCAAATTGTTCCATCCGCCCCTCCCTGGTCTGATCAAGCAAAAAAGACTAGCGATGCTGGTGGGGTTTGTAGTGAATGAAGAAAAGCGTTATAAATGTGATTTGAGAGCTATAAAACACGTCGTTGGCATGGGAATCCTTCCACCGTGGTCTGGAACTTTAATTTATCTTTAGGCAAGTAGATTACTGAGAGCATGTCACTTTGTTCCTGCCATCAAAGAAAGCCAGGGTGGCAACAGACGAGAGATAAGTACTTACCGCCAGACGATAGGGAAGTTCTTACCAACATATTAGAGAAGATAAGTCCTTACCGCCAGACGACGAGAGAAGGGAAGGGAGGAAGGGAAGTCCTTACCGCCAGACGACGAGAGAGGTCACCATCACACCATACTCGAGAGATAAGTTCCCCATCCATAAGAAGGTGTCAGACAAGTCCTAGATTCCGGGTCTATCAGATCTAATCCTAAGGGTGGAGTATAAATCCTATCTATTAAGAAGTGTCTTCTTCAGAAAAGTCCCTTTGCATATTCCACAGAAGGCACGGAGTGGCAAATTCCAAGAATCCAAGTCTCTTGCAGAAGCTCAATGCAATCAAAAGATCATGTGTCTCTGGACTGATGAGGGAGGTGAATAAATCAGTAATGCTTTCAAGGGGTTTATTCTTTATTATGGCATTTATTGGAAAAAGAATGTACCCTATTCTCTTTAGAGAAATGGAGTGGTTGGGCTTAAGATTAGGGCCATCATGGAAATGGCCCATTATATGCTTCATTTTCAAAGTATAAAGTTGTATTTTTGGTCAGGTTCTCCTTCCCCTCCTATGTTGGGAAAGCGACTTCGTTCCTTCCCCTGTCGGGAAAGAGCTACGCACCTTGTTGATTTCCAGTGATAAATTTAAGAAAGAAAGGAGAGTAGTATATCAATATTGAAAAGGGTTTCCTGATCTCCGATATGTTTATCTCTCGTTTTTAGGGTTCCATTATTAGAAAGAAAGAGGCACTTCTTAGTGTAAGCGAATCAGCTTAGTCCCCTTCACCTCTTCCCTTAGCTCAAGCGAAGAAGCTCTTGCCTCCTTTGAAATAGGCACTATTCCTCTCCCAGTGATTGAACCTGGCATTTCTACTTGACATGGGATTACCAACTACTCGTTTATAGTTGTTCCAAATTCCGTTCTCCTTTAGGTCTGGTCTAATTGATTGGATTGGATTAGTCCCATTTCCCAATCTATAGAGAAATGTCATGAAATGCCATTTTCGTCAATAAAAAAGAAAGAAAGAGGATAACCTGCTGTCTCTACCCAGCTGTTTCTTCACTAGAGAGTGAGTTCCGGTGCCCACTTAAGTACGTACCTACCCCGCATAGCAAGGACGTATATATGTGCGTATCACATGTGAAAACTTGGAAAAGAAATCTATGTCTTCATGTCCAATGACTCACTTACTATCGGCCTAACTCATCTCACCCAATAGGTGGTACCAACCCCTATGTGGTAGCGGAACCTCATAAAGTGCCCTACCCTACCCTATCGGTTGTGGGACCTAATCATATGTGTTCCGTACATATATAGTGGGTAAAGCTGTAATGGAACAGCATGAACAGCATGATTCTCTCCCGGTCTCGGCCAGCGGCAGCTTACACACAGTCTGGTGTCCTTTATTATTGGCGGGATCTCCCAAACACTCTACCAAACACATAGTCTGGTGTCTCATCTACGGATGTATCGTCTATGGCGGCGGGTTCCATGCTCCCGGGTATCTCTATCTCTCTCTAGCGGCGGTATTGCTCCATCCTACTAGGGAACTTTCCCCTTCCAACCTATGGAAGAAAATGAAACTGCAAGCAAGGAGTAGGAAAAGAAGAAAATGAAACGTGTAGGCCCCCAATAAGTAGATAGACCTGGGGTACATAATCTACAAGGTGCAGTGACTAATGTGGATCTACTAGAAGCTGATCGTAAATTATCAACAACGTTCCTACGGCTATATCAGTATGGGGGGCTGCGTGCTCTAACGAATGTTTTAGTAGCATGAAGGTTACTTGGCCCCGTGATACACTGCTGGTGAGCTACGGCCCAAGTGTATACTGTCCCCATACTAGTTTCTCCTCCCAGCATAAAAGTAAGTTCCCCCATTAAGATTGCCCATATCATGGGTCACCTTCGAGCTGCACATTCGAGCTGGCTTACCATACCCATTGGTCACCTTCGATACGAGCTGGGCTGGGGTAAACTCTGGGCTAGAAAACGAATGGTTAGAACGAATTGAACCAACGAATTGCTCCACAAGGGAAGGCACATTCGCTACATTCCTTGGCCTTTTTTCTCATTTGCTGGTTTTGGTATGCGCTGAACCTAAGTAAATAAAGAATTCTGTAACCTGTGGCTGCCCTACATCCGCTCGCTTGCATTGACGAAACGGCTATATCTATATCACCCTGCTTCACTGGAACCAACCCTTGTCGACTTCTACGCATTCCCCCATTCCCATTATCCCATTAACGCATTTCGTTCTATCCGTAGCACCCATTACCACCCGCATACCCACACGTAAACTTAGAACCTGTACGCGTAAGGAGGTGGAGGGTCCCGAGGGGATATAAAACATGATGGGTGAATTAGATTAGCCCTCGATGGGTACAGATTAGCTCGCGCTCGATGGGGACGCTTAGACCTTCTACAGCAGGAAGAAAGAATATGCATGCAGGATCTGGCTGAAACTCTCCTATCTATTGAGTTCAGGTTCCCACAGGCGCAAAAATAGTAGGAACAACTTATATTTAGTTTGGGGGGCATCGCATCATAATAGACACTTCGCAAGTAAAACGTATTGATCGTGTCGTTTTGTTGTACCTATATTTTCATCTATGACTTCATCATGGTTATACTTTCCATGGGATTATGGACTGATCAGAATAGGCACTACCTACCCAACGACATGCTGGAACAAGAGAACGAACTCCCAAGGTTCCCATATGGGTCCAAACTCCCGGTAACTAACTCCCCCCCATAAATAGTAGTGTGAGGATGCTGCTCTGGAACTGTTTCGAGTAGTAGAACAACGTCTATATGCAAGTAAATAAGCTCACCACTAGTATTAGTCCCCGAGTTAGTTCCAAGTAGTTCTGGCATGGGTTGTTAGTTCGCTCACAACTTATTGAGGTCATATTAACTTGCACTGTACTGCGTTATCATCCAGGGAAAGCCCTCCTGCCGGTCATTACTTCGAGTTTCAAATTCCCCCTTTTGGAGGTCCGCTCGCTCTCTTGGGTCATACACCTGGAGGATAACCCTTCTTCTTCATACCTTCGTTAGTAACCATGATAACAAGAAAGAGAAAAGTAAGCTCTTACTAGGGTAATAACACAAGCATATATGACCAATATTTTCACAATTAGAATAAGATTGCATATAATTATGGATTGAAACTTATTAGATATGCAATATATTATATTAACTATGTGACTTGAGCTAACAACTAACCTGTATAACAACTAGGAGTCCCCTCGGTGTATTAGGAGTCCCCAGAATAAACAAAACAAGTTGAACAACTCTATGTGAAGCAGGGATTGAAACTTGAACAACACGGGTTCCTGACACACACACTAATTCCTGACAACAATTACTTTCATACAACTTGGGAGTTCCACCTGTATAGTTTCTGTTTTTCTTTACCTGACAAGCATGAATTGCTCTCTTATGAAAATGGAATTGTATGGAACCTAGCCTATGTATATGCCTCATGTAGATGCTCGTTCAGTTATATATGCGAGTATTGGCTGTATGAAAAGGACCCTCCTCTGTAAAGGAGACTGGCAATGAGTGGAAATGACCTTCAAGCACTAACTAGTTGCACTGTGGCTGACTATAGCTTTTCATTCCTGCACCGACATAGGCCTATACACGTAGTATAGGTCACGTAGTATAGGTTATGGAGAACTTGGCACGAACACGTCCTTCCTGAGCAGCACGGCGGATTGAGACCTGGTGGGTCACGTATAACTCCTTCCTGGGCACTAACAACCAGTAACTGAGTATAGGGGTTGTAGAGCTGAGTGCATTTCAACCTGTCATTGAAACTTGGCATGTAGTACCGGTATTTATTGTATCGCCTCCTGGCATCAACTAGCGGACATCATCAACTAGCTCAACTATGGCTATGGCTACTCCTGCCTGGATTGAAACCTTCTTCAAGTGAGTACCGGCAAGTCTCTCTCGGCAATAAAACCCGATTATGATTGGCTCCTTCTGACTATGAGAAAAAGAAGAGCTGGGCGTAAGTGAAGCTTATTATGCCCCTGAGCTCTAGTGAAGAAGCTTCCTGTTGTTTCCTTACGCGCCCAAGGAAGTAGGACGGGAGCGCACCTTTTGCGTATACCTTTTAAGAGGTACCTTATCAATATTGATTTTGATATCCCATTCCTAGCCCCTATTTGAGGAAGAAATAAATGCTCATAGTTCACAGCCCTAGCCTGCTCCCGGTCCGGCTTCACTCGGCTTGAGTCTAAAGCCTGTCTCTAAACCAGGTGGTTCAACTTCCCTCCGGTCAGAAGCGCCCATTGTTGCAGGTGCACAAGATAAGGCCATAGTGAGCGTACGAGAAAGGTCCATTGCAGGTGTACGACGAGAAGCGTACATAGCTGCAGGCACACGTAGATATAATGCCATTGTAACATTTTTATAGCTATGACCTCGCCCCCGAAGTATGATAACCTTAAAGATTAATACCCCGAAGTATGAGAACCCATTGGAGTTTACCGAGTTTACCTTGTTGATCCATCAGCGACAAAGGCAGTTCCAGGTACGGTACCTCATAAAGATCCAAATCCTTAAGCATAGAGTTGCTCGGTTCCAACGGCATAGGTAAGGGCATAATTCAAGGCATAGTAAAAGGTATAGACAAAGCCAGAGAGGCACGCCCAATATTAGTTTTATCCATTTGCAATTAATAAAACATCTTCCACAAAGAGGACGTATATTATACCACTATCTATCACATGTCCACATCCATAGGTTGTATGTCTTACGATGACCCTTCATGTCATCAGGCATTTACATTTTACCACCTCCTATTGGTTCGTTATAAACCTCATCGTGAATGCAGTCTCACACCATATATGGCATCTCCATGTCTGTGGGTTCTTTTCAAATAAGCCACCCATCACAAACGTATGGAGTTTCTTTTGGGTGTAACACTAACAATGCCATCCCCTCAACAGTATCGTATAATACCCCCATCTCTAGTGATCACATCTTTCACTCCGATGAATACATTATAGAAGCCATGACTGCTCCTAACTACCTTGGGATAATTAATATGCGTCATCTCTCCTATTCTTACCGCAGGATGCATTCACCCCTCCTACCACCTCTGACCAATATACTGTTGAGGCCAAGGATTGAATTCCCCATGGCAATGTAGATTGGTTCAAGAATCCCATTCCTACTCCAGATGCCTTCGAGGAAGGATTGCTTGCTCGACAGTAGGAGGGCAAGGAAGGAAACATGGCTAATACTTCCCCCCACCATATATATATATCTTTTTTTTACACTAGGCGTTATCGAGAGCATACTTCTTGGAGCTGCCTGCTCTCCCGAGGAGGTCACATCTTACAAAGCACTTTTCTAATAAGATTTTTGGTCTTCACTTGGTCATATTTAGTGCCCAGACTAGATCCAGCTCTTTTTTAGCATCATATCGACCCATGGCTAGATCATCCCTTGATCGACAGAAGCAACAGCCTCTCCATCCCACTAAGGCTCCGACCATCAAAGCAGAAATATAAAAAAGCAAAAAATAGGGTTAATCTATCCAATCACATACACATCATGGGTTTATAATACTATCCCTGTGAATCTATCAAAAGTAGGGTATCTGTGTATATACAAATTTCCATTATATAAACCAGGCTTGTCCCAAGGACAATATACTAACCCCTTTCATTGATCAAGTCATTGATGAGTGCACTGGCCATGAGGTCCTCTCTTTCATAGATGTATTTTAAGGGACGGAGTTGCTCGACCAAAGGGAGAGGGTCTAACCAGATCGGGATTCGCCAACAAGATCAGTATAATACAATTTTGCCACCCCTTGGGGGACATTCACATATCACGTTATGCCCTTTGGACTCAAGAATGTGAGAGCCACCTTCCAGTGTGCCATATCCTATGTGTTCCATTACTTAGTTCACATAATTATGGCCTATCTTGACGACCTCACAACTTGCTCAAAAACTGGTTGCAACATATAAAAGACCTCCATGCCATATTCCTACGATGCAAGCAATAAAACATCTGCTTGAACCCCCTCAAGTATGTCTTTGTTTTACGGCTGGGCACCTCTTGGGATTCATTTTATCCAAGTAGGGGATCACCATTGATCCATCATCCATGAAAAGTCCAGGCTATCATTGACCTACCCCCTCCATGGACTCTACACCAATTGTAGAGCCTTTAGGACAAGGCTAACTTCTTACGTATGTTTGTCCCTCTCCCTTTGGTCGAGCAACTCCGTCCCTGATTACGCCACATTTGCCCATGGGTTCTTACATATCTAACATCTCTTAAATAAACACATCAAATTGAGACGGGATGACCAAGCCTAGTAGTCCTTAGTGCATTGAAACATGCACTCACATCTGCACCTTTGATCAGCCGCCTTAACTTTGAAAAAGACTTCATCCTTTACATATCCACCTCGGTCTTTGTCGTCGCTGGAGTGTTGGTACAACAAGGGAGGATGGTTGTAACACGTAATTTACTACGTAAGCATGAACCTATAACTACTATCATTGAACTATAACCATGATGATAAGTTAGCCTTGGTCATGGTCCATTCAATTAAAAAACCTAATCAATACATTCTGCTTCGCAAAACCAAGGTTGTGGCAAATTTGAACCCCACGCAATACATACTAGGCCAATGACTTCTCAATGGTAAGTTTACTCGTTGGGTTGGTATTCTTCAGGAATTAGACCTTTCATTTACTACACCGAAAATAAAAACAACCCTTGCCCGATGCGGACAAGCACCTACGGACCTTGCTCTCGCTAAGTTAATCATTTATATCTCGACTGGCGTAGCAAATACACCCCTCAATGACACCTTCCCCGATGAACATCTATTTATGATTTCGCCGGAGGATCCTTTTTATAGTTACATATTTCTTTTTTCATATACAGAAATGTATACATCTTTCGTGCGAAGACTATCTGTGTATATGTAATAAGGCTCCTTGTTATCTCTTCATTGGAGATACCCTTTACAGACGAGGAGTAAACACCTTTTGTTGGCGTCGTACCCTTAAACGAACACAGTAGGAACTCCTATTAGTTAGGTCGGCCAGTTATTTCATTAATTACCTTCCTGAAGAACTGCTTTAACTCAGCGAGCAATTTTAGCCAGTTGCCTAAAGCCAAATGATAGTTCTCCACCCTGATGGAAGACAGCCTCGGAACCCAGATGCATCATATTACTTGGACCCCCCAACACCATTTTTGATTTCTCAAATGCGCCTCACCATATGAATAGTGAGTGGGTTTCACCCCATTTGGCGAAGCTTTTTGGATTGACCGGACCAACCCCACAGGGCATGGCATAGCTAGTCGTCTATTGCTTGAAGGGAAGGGGAAGGCATGCATGGCTCAGCAGGGATTCTTATGCCTTGAAGTATGCCTTGAAGCTGGACCACGGGTAGGGGAATTCTTGCTGGATAAGACAAAACAGACGAGGGAGGGTATTTGTTTTAATGCCTTTTGACCCAACCCGAATTATACTCCTAACTAGACCGCTACGCGCCTCATTATTTTGTTGAGCCACTTGATACCTGAACCTTTAGTTTGATATTGGGATCTTCTTTCGAAAGCCAGGTGGGTGCCTTTTTATTAATCTTCTTTAGAACAATCACTGTTTGCCGAACGTCGTCGATAAAGGGAGGGTTTTACTTACAGACTTAGAGTTACGACCCTTATAAACAGCCCCTTTTGACTAACCAGAGCTTATAGCGTAGATTTTTTATGTGTTCGGATATAATACAGGCCCACTTTTTGAAGGAAGGGAAGGAAGGGTCAGGCCTAGACACATCCTCAAGCAAGGTACCGCTAGACTGCCCCTTACTTTTGCAGGAATAATCCACTTACATTTTCAAATTCACTCTTAGCAGTAGCATATTAACCCGCAGTTCGAAACCAAGGTCGAGATCCGGAACCTACAGGGGATTGAGATGCTGTTGATCGAGCTGATGAGCTTGATAACCCGGTTAGCCCGTACTTTTAGAGCTATACTACTAGACAAAGGTGGGAGTACCTATCCCAGGTTCATATAAGGCATAAAGAGCAAAGGCGGGGCTATCACCTTGCCTGGCATACCTACCAGTTTTAGATCCAATCGTTGGCCTTTAACCAGTAAAGAATATGCCCATATATACATTAGTTGGAGAAACAAGAGCACAGCCAGGATCAGAGACAAAGGTTCCACTTCCATGACCATACGTAAATTCGGTAGAGTTCATAGTTACAGGGCCGGGGGTACCCCATTCTGTAAAAGTGCCATAGCTGGCTTCCTGTCAAATTGCAAACCCATCAGTTGCTAGGATTGAACCATGACTTGTTAAAGCAGATCCAATTCCAGTGCTAGGTGCAGGGTTTTCTCTCGTTGGAGTGAAGATTTAGTTTGCCAGGTTACAGTTTCAGAAGGAAAAGTAAGGAGGTGGTATAAGTAATATCCAAGCCATCATCTTTGCCAGTGATAGAGAAAGCATCAGTACAAGTAATTGATCCCACAAAGTAAAGGGCAGGAGCTTATTCGGCCACAAGGGCAAAGGCAGTTGGGTTGGTATGGGCAGCACCCGCAGGGGAAGAGATAACGCTCCTATTATAATGATCTGGCCCAGTAGAAGCAACTTCAGATGTAGAAAAACTGGCATCAGTAGGGACGGAGTTGCTCGACCAAAGGGAGAGGGGATTACTGGGATGAGAAGACCATGTCTGAAATAGGAGGGCTTTCAAAATAATATTTTTACCTGTTCCCGCAAAGCTTCACCGAGCAGAAAGGAATCAAAGGAAGTCTCGGTGAGATGAAGATTGACTTGAAGCCT
>LPNX011236614.1:4572-28983 GCA_001517045.1 Pseudotsuga menziesii | reverse complement strand
AGCGTTGAAGAGACATGCCTACCTAGCCTACCAGACTCAACCATTACCAGACTCCTGCCATGCCACTCGCATAGCTATTCACCCAGATGACATGCCCAGTAGCCCTACCAGCCATATGCCAGCTATGAAAGAAGCCATGCGCATAGAACCAGCTCCTTCAAGCCACGGGAAGGGGAAAAGAAGAGGTACGAGGGGAAGGTTTGAAAAGATCTGTGCCAACCAAACTTAGTGCCCGCCCCCAACTCTGATGGCAAGCAAGCAGCCGCCCTTTCGCCCGCTCGCCTGCCTGCAATCAATCTAGCAAGCAAGAAGCACGTAATTAAGAAAATCCCGCCCCGATTCCTGGCTAAAGCAAGAGGTGATAAGTGAGGTCTATTGGGTAAAGGTTTGTTTGGAAACAGTTCAAAAAAGGTTCGGTAGGGTAAAAGGTTAATAGTCAGAGTGCCGTACCTCCTAAGATTCATTAAGCAAATGTTATAAAAGCCTGCCTCTCCTGGCAATGTCTGAAGCGGCAATGTCTGAATGAAGCCCGTCTAAAAAGGCTCTCTGATTGACCATCCATCATCCAGCCATGTTTCTTAAGTTCTGGCTGGCTGTCTGTTTGGGGGCATTACAAAGGTAAGTAGTAAGGTTGTGGAAGGAGGTGGTTGGTAACGATAAAGGTAAATAGGCAGCATAGGTTCGAAGTGCCTGCTGTACCCACATATTCCTGGCTGAAGCAAGAGGTTCGGGCATCCATAAGTAAGTAGGGTAAGATCTATTTATTTTCTAGGTAGGTAAGGTGGTTACTTACTATGTGATGGTGTGCTGTATGTTATACTGTAAGTAAGCTGGCTGGGTGAATCCTGTACCGGAGAAATATAGTGCACAACTAAGCATGGATGAGTCAAGTGGTATAGAAAACAGGTCTAATTTTTAAGGTGGTAAAGGTGGCAGGCAGTAAATGAAAGTCTGGTAGAACAGGTGGCATGCACTTAAGTAAAGGGTAATCAACTTGGGTGAAGGGAGTGAGAAAGTCAAGGGTAAGGTGGTGATCCATCCGGTGCTTCTAAGAGAAGGGTTGTTAATAGCTGTCCTTATTAAGCGATTCCAGAAAGATGGTATAGGGTCTAGGTCTTCCAAGTGGGTACTACGTGAAGGTGTAGGCATAAAAAGAAAGGTAGGTCTATTAATGCAGTGGATTGCCAAGCCTCCTTTTTATAGATTTCTTTTAGCTAAATGAAAACCTATTTGTAGTGTGAAAGGGAACCCAGGTTGATGTGATAACTTAGCTTCTTGGTTAAGCTTAGACCACTGGCCATCCTTACAGCCGTTGGCACTAGTGTTGATGACACTTTTTAATCACACTGTATTGAAATGGTCGCCTTAGTGACGACAATCATCGATAAAAAATGAAATCCCACATCAGCAAATCCTGGCATACAAAATTCTTTTTGGCTTCCTAATAGCCCGCATCACAAAAGCATGTCTCAGAATTCAATTTGGAAGACCTGCGCACCTATTGTTCATGAGAGGTGCACATACATAAGTAAGGGGGTAAGGGTAAGAAGGTGGTATCATGCCATCCTGCTGATAAGAGAAAGTAAATAGCAGTACCCATTCCAATTCCAATTCCAATCTGTGGCTTCAAAGGTAAGATATATGCGACTCACTAACTATGTGTATTCCTCATGGTCTAGGGCTCCAGATCTCGTCTACTAGTTCGTGCAGGTAAATATCAAGGCAAGGTAGTGTGTAATGCCCCTGGCTACTGGTGTAGTATTCCTGACTTCTAGAGTGATTTCTTCATGCTCCTAGGTGGCGGTAGTAAGATAGGGGTAAGGTTAAGCATCCCCATGCCATCTCATCCATCCATCAATGCCATCCATCCCAATCCCCATCCCATAAGCAGCTTCTAGGTTGTACCAACATGGGTGACTAACTACATGTGCCATGCATTAAAGGTCTAGGGCTCAAGATCTCCTAGTTCTGGTAGGTGGGTGTGTTTCTCAAGGTAAGGTTCTTCTAAGACTGTCCCCTAATGCTATGCTATTCTTGGTATCATGAGGTTGGAAAGTAACGAAATCTAGGGTTCCGGGCAGTAGTAATATCAGGGTAAGGGTCTAATAGCTGTACCTCCAATATCTAATTATAGATGTCATTATGCTCGCCTTATTACTTGACACGAAGTATTTAACGAACGTAAAGTTAGGGTGAGGTACGGTCTAAGTTCTTACATTTATCAGTATCAGGTTCAGTATCAGCCTTTGCATCATTCGATGCTTTCATTCAGATTGATCAGTTTCTTCAGTTGGAGCAAGACGTCAGCTTTGGCTTGGGATCATGCTTGGATTTACCTTCCTCTGGGCGATTGGGCTTGTAAATGGGATTTGTGTCCACCTGTTCGTGCATCCAGCTAAGAAAGCCATTACTTGAACTGCTATAAAGGCGCAAATACATGAGTTTATGCATTATCCCTCTCATAAGCTACTTAGATGTTTCAGGTCGCTAAGTCAAGGCCATACCCATTTTCTCTGCGACCGAAGTCCAGGACCCTTTTTCGGGGATCGATCGATAAAAGGCGCCTATTCTTTTCCCACCCATTTTTTTATCATCTTTCCTCTCCCTATTGGTCGAGTGTCTAAAGACCCCGGTAATTCCCTCTATGATTGGCTAATCTATATTATATATGTAACCGCCCGATCCACAAGTAATAGCGCAAGGGCATATGACCCCAGCTAAAGATAGTACGAGAGCTCTCTTAAGTAGCCTGCACAAATATCGTAGGAGCAATTGTGTAGCCGGCAACAAACAATATTGTAAAGTGAGCTCTTACCCTCTCCTTTTAGTCGAGACCTCCTTCCTAAGGAGCGAAGCCGCTTGTCCTTCATAGGGCAAGGACCTCTTATTCTCTTTTCTTTTCCTTGTACTTAAGGAGCTGGCACCTATCTATATAAGGTTCGGTTGATCCAAGCCTTAATATGTATATATATAATAAATGTAGTACATGGATAAATAGCATTTTTGCTTTTTGTAGGTGGAAGGTCATAGGTTGGGTAGTTGGAAGGCCAAAAGCCATTCAAGCTTGGCTATAAATGAGACTTCCTCATTCATTTGAAGGGCTTTTGCTCATCTAATGTTCAGAGATCACAAGGTTATGAATATAAAGATAAGTTCAAGTTGATTTGCACAATTAAGGAGGAGCTTTTTTTCTAAGTGTGGTTTACCTTTCCTGCTTCTACATGAGTAATGTTAATGATGCTTGACATGAGACTTAATGAATAGTGGCTTGCTTTCTTATACATCTTATGTTATGGCAAAGTTAATGTCTTCTTTGGTGTGCAGGTTCTTGCTGGAAGCAAACACCTTGTTTAATGTATGCAAGCAGTAACTTGTTGTTTGTATGCAGGTGCAGGGGCATAGTGGGAGGAGTGTGGAATGTATAAGATTTACTTGTTGCTCGCTTTCTTCATTCTATTCTACTGTTTGTTTCTAGTCTTAGTTTCCATGGGATCCCTTAGTTTAGTGTAGATTAGTTTTGCTTTCAGTTCTAATTTTAGATTAGAACATATTTTAGGACTTAGATTTCTTTTACGTAAGCTTACACCCCTTTTTTGCAGAACAAAGATGGTAACGGGGCCTAAATCCCTTTCATTCCTAATAAGGCCTATCATAACGCCTATATAAGTCCCTTCCCTTTCGGTGCTGCAGCCTTTGCTCTGTCCTTTGGATCTGTATATGGAATTATATCATCAACTGGTGGGAGATTGCTGCTCGATCGAGAACTGGAATGGATGCTAGGCGAGGTGGATCCATCAAATAAATTAAAGCAATGACCTAACCTGGCCCAATCGTAGTAAGACATTAAGGCTATCTCATGGTAAACATTATATACCAACGCTCTACCCATATATAAGGGCGCGTACTATCTATTATAATTATAGAGGGTGTTCAAATATATCCCATGCGAACCAGTTATTTATTAATAACCTGCCGTACCCGTTTAATAATTCGTTCGAGACCCGTGTAATCTATTCCAAATTGATACCCAGTGGGAGATCCTGAAGTTGTGATTGCAGAGTGTCCAGCTAAAGAAGTAGTTTAACCACCTATTGAAGCGGAAGCCATTTATTCAGTTTACTTAGTTGACCCCGTGTCCGTAAATCCAACAAAAGTATCAATAGCAGAAAAGGCAGGAGCATAGGCATAGAACCCACAGGCAAGGGTTACCCCGTGGGGGGGTGGAGATTCATCGATGCACCGAGAAGAACTATAACTATAGGTCACTAACTAATTTCATGTTGATTCCACGTAGGCAGGGCCGCAGCTCGTTAAAGCTCCAATTCAACTTCACGCCGGTCAGTCAATCGATCATATAAAGAAAGCGCGATGCCAAACCGAACGTACCATTGAAGAGAATGCGACGTGCCGGAAACTAATATAGATACTGGAAAAACTACTGGATCGACGGAAACTTATGAGTCAACTCAATCTCTTGCTTCTGGTCTCGGATCCCTTATATTTGGAACAGGCTATGGGTAAAAAAACTCAAAGGAAGCAGATTCAAGCGCAGATATAAAAGGAAGCAGATTCAAGCGCAGATATAAATGGAAAACCAAAGAGGTGGAGGCACCAGAGACGGGAGCAACGGGGAAGGCGGGAGCTAGAGCATAGGTATCAGCACCAATTGAAATGGCATAAGCAAGGGAGGCCGCAGGAGTTTAGCTATTAGTGGCAAAGGTGGGAGCAGCATCTTTTCCGGTTGAAGTTGATCCAGCTAACCGAGTTGAATCACCTGCATACATACTAGTTTCCGTTAATCCAACAGTTGCAAAGGAAAAAGCAAGGGTAGCAGGAGCAGAGACAAAGGTAGCTTCAGCAGCTTTAGCAAAAGTGAGAGCATCAATAGCAGTAGCAAAGAACACAGAGCCAGCTTCTTTTTATTACCCATTTCAAATATATAGTTCCAGTCCCATAACCAATAGCATTCCTTCCAAGATGGGCAGTTCCTCTGGAAAAGAACTAGTTGGAGACACCATGATATTTATATAAAAAAACATACTACTTGAGCAATAGATTATGCCGAAGATATGATAGCTGATTCAATTTGGTAAACTGGTTAATTCTTTGGGTCAGCAGCACGAGCTAATCATAGTATAGCCCACGGCATCTCTTTGCTTGATTCCATGTACAGAGGCACTTGATTCCATGTACAGAGGCAAAGGTAACAGCAGCTAAGATTGCAGCATATCCACCAGGAGCACAGTAATTAGTTCCGGGTTCAGGTGAAGCAATTATAGATGCAGCAGTTGTTTCCGTTGTTGATTCTGTCAATGTAGAGTCTGTTGATTTGGTTGGTTCAGTAGCATATTTCAATATCAAATTTCGTAAGTGGATACATAACTTTTGGTCGCTACACAGTAGAGCAGATTGAAGTAGAAAATTAGTAAGTGGATATTTTTCGTAGTGAAGATTTGAACTACAGTGACAACTTTAATGGGGTACATCAAGAACACGATCGAGTGGTCCATTAACTGTACAGGAATGTATATACACCCCTACGAACCCTACTCAGTCCATTTAATACCCGCGGAACCACATACACCATTAGGGGGGACCAGTCCGGTGAGGAGAGCAAGGCCAGCCAGAGCAAGGGCCAGGGGGGCAGCCAATAATTACTTAATGATAGTCTAGTGTCGTGCTTTTTATTATCCGGTAGACAAGCGTGAAGCTTAATTGTTTAGGCGGAGTTTCTGGTCAGTGCAGTGTGGAGATGCACTCTTAACGGATTAAACTAGTAGGGCACATTATATAATAACGGAACAGCGGTGGAACGAGAATATTGGAATACCACCACTAGCTAATGTACATGGCAGGGGTGTTGCTGCTTAATAAATGGGTGCTTATGCCGGGTAACCCAGTAATGGATATGGATCAAATACAATTGGTTCACGGTCATCAGCTCAGGCAACAGAATGAACTACTAGGTATCAATCTAAAACACAATCAAAATAGAAAAATGAACTATGTATACGTGTTTTGAAAGTAATATATACTGGGTTTTAAACTCTCTTGCCTTCCTATTACTTACTCTTGCCTTACTTACGAGTTATGGCCTTATGACTCTTTACTATCTATCGAGTTTCATTTTTTACTTCTCCAAGGTAACAAAGTGTTTATACAGCGGGCTAAAATGCCCATATAATAAGTTTATACCTAACCCGCATAAGTATCTAACCGCCTTGACTAACTATAAGATTGGGCAAGAACCCAAACTTCCTGAAAAAAACTGACTTTTCTGGCATGGCAGTAGCGTAGTAAGTGGTCCTTTACCTAGCGGCAATATTACCTCATTGACCTAAATGAGCAAACATATGTATTAATTTATAATGACTATATATTTTCATCTTAAGACTAATAGTATTACTTCATTGGAATACTTCTGCTCTCAGTCCCTACCGACTGCCCGGAGCTCTGCTTCCGTTTCGCTTCCCTCAGGGGTAGTAGGAATTTATACAGTCTAAGCCTAGTAAATAGATTAGTCCAGCGCATAGTCTAGATTGAATGAGTAAGTTAATTATAGCCTAGCGGATAGCGTAGGTTATATCAAGTAATCAAGTAAATAAAAGCCTAGGTTGGAGGATCAAGTAATAAAGTAAATAAAAGGCAAGCACAGTCAAGAAGTCAAGATATCAAGCTAAAGGGTCAATCGTATATGGTAAGGCATTAGGACCAAACCAATCAAGATGAATCCAAGCGAGAGATAAATAAATAAAGACCAAGTCAACGAGCCAGTGATGATTGATAATAGATCCATTGTGTTTCCCCCCACCCCAATAGTACCCTTCGGTCGCTCACGTTCTTCGCGCCGGTATAGCCTGGCGTACACTGCCCTTCGTATTAATGTATGTATCAATCTCACTAGGAAACATGAGTACACACATTATATACGAAACACCCATTGGCTAGTATGCATAGTATAATATAAGTGGTATAGAGTAGGAGAGTCAATTCATCAACGTACTACTACCATGATACCTAATTAACCTTGTGTTACTAGCTGATAAATAGATAAAAATTGTATTTCGGTCGCTCCTACTTTCGGTCGCTCCTAATTGTACCAATGCAGGTCAAAGGGATTGTAGGGTTTATCCCGGGGCGGTGGGTGGGGAAGAGGACGTATCCATTGCTCTGGTCTCTGTCTTTCTGGTCTCCTCCGGTTTGTTGATGGTTCAGGTTTTTTTAGGTAGGTTTTCAAAGTGGTTCCATGGGTGTTGCTTATGGCTCATGTTGTTTGGTAAGCCCCTGGTAAGTATAATTGAATATCAGGTAAGTAAACTCATGGCTGTTAAATATGAATAATTGGAGGTTCCCGCAATGTTCTAAATGATTGGTATCGCACCATGTAATAGGAGGTTCCCACCATCCATGTGTTAAACGTCTCTTCAGTGGTAAGTGAACTAGCGGGACCTTTATATTCTTCTGGATGCGATAGATAGTATAATTTCTGGCTGGATTCCTACAAATCTAGGGGTAAGAGAGAATCTAGGAGTAATGGAAAGTATTGATGGAGTAAAAGCATATTGAAGATGGTTCCTTCGCTCCTATCTCTGTTGTAGCTTTAATCTAAGTGGTTAGTGTAGCTCACGGGCGGTAAGAATAAAAAGAACAGGTGATGGCTGTTTCAGGTATCCTGGTCTCATGGCTATTCCTCTGCTATGAAGCCCGGTGGTTTCACTCTAATGGGTCTACTGGCATGTGTAGTATTTGCTCGTGTTTGGTATAGGTCAATATGTTTTTATTTGGGGTTTCTTAATTCATTAAAGTAGTTATAGTGGTTCCATCATAAAAAATGATTTTATTGGTTGATTAAATGATTTAAACTAGTAATGAAATGAAAGAATAGAGTTATAGTTCTTCTATGCTAGTTCCTAAGCTAATGAAAGTTGAGATAAAATCCTTGCCCTCAAAAGGACAAGCCCTTCGGACCTTCTGCTTGTTCTGTTTGTTCCTTAGGAGTGAACTATAAATAAATTAATGTTTTATGTTGAAAGAGAAGATAAAAAGTATATCCTAGTATGATTGATGAAGCAAGTGTTCAATCACAGTACCTTGAAGGATATAAGCGTAAGCAAGAATCTGGTCATATTTGTTGATGTTTTGAACAGCTGGGGAGCTTGCTGGCTGTTACTGTTTATTAAAAGAATGAGCTGTGTTTTACTTAAGCTGGGAATCACACTGGTCTCATAGTAAGCAGCTTCTACTTTTTCATACTATATTAGCATATCAAATATGGAGAAACAGTATCCCTTCCTATCCCAGCTT
Organism: Pseudotsuga menziesii; assembly: GCA_001517045.1. Taxonomy (NCBI): domain Eukaryota; kingdom Viridiplantae; phylum Streptophyta; class Pinopsida; order Pinales; family Pinaceae; genus Pseudotsuga; species Pseudotsuga menziesii. The sequence continues at coordinate 20,679 of LPNX011236614.1, read as the reverse complement.
CTTCCCCTGCTTCTTTCCCAGCTAGCATTCCTGTTGTTCCTACATTCTATGATGTTCCAATAATCTTTGTTATAACATCTGCATGTGTTTCTCTTTATAATGCATAAGCAAAAGCACCAGAGATCGGACGGTAAATAATAAGGTTTGAGTAACGGGAAAGCCTAAAGTGATCTTCTCGCATTCTGGGCTGTTATTCACTATCCCTCACTTAGGTGGGTTCAGGTATCATTCGATTGCTCGCTACAAATGCTTATACCATAGCCCCGGAAACTATGATGGTTGTGAGGATGCTATTTCCACTCTAGCTGCTGATGAAGCTATTTCAAAAAGGTAAACTCGAACTGCTGGCACATCTGCTCGATCTAGCTAATGCCTCTGTTCGCCTAACCTATGCCTATGCGGGATTTTATTACTGTACTTCATCTACCTGGAAGCTTAAGTTTATTCAGGTAAGGGTCACTCGTTCATAGTTATGGGAATGATTGGACTCCATTAAACATAATAGCTTTTATAAGTAACCTTCCATATTAACTGCATAGGCTTCTCTTCTCCTTGTAATCATGAACATGGAATACGATCATGTGACGTATATTATGGAGATACACTGGTTAGTTTGGTTACTTCATTGATGTGTATAGTAGTATGAGCTAAGCTTGATTACTTATATAATGCCATAGTAGGCTGTATTAGAGCTATCCCTTTACTCATGTGCATATTATACGGGCTATCATATACAGCTACTAACACAAATAAGGCATATATGGATACAAAGTAAATCTTATAACCATAATGAATGGGCTTTTTACTATCAGCTAACACCAATTTAACCAGTAGCATATGCCAATTAACCGTATGAGATATGAAAACCCATATGAAATTAATGTCAGCTACTCATCTAGGAAGTGGATCTATAAACTAGCTAGTACCTTGGAACATGCAGTCATCAGTGGCAGGTTTCCTCATGTTCGATGGTGAGTTTATCCTAATGACTCCTGATCAGGTGATTCTATGAGTGTTTTACATCAGCTCATCTATTCACACTCGTTAGATTGTAGTAGGTACCTTTGGGGACATTTGCATCATTAGTGGTTCCCCTTACATATGTTAGTGGTAGACCTCATTGACCTGTAATCAGACGGTTTCCACCATGCTCGACAGCGGTACATCCATTCGCATGTTGTGGACTCATACCATAAGGGTTGAGATGAAGACCTTGGGCTTCGGGGGCACCATTCATTCATGCTACCCCTCCCAAGTTGCGATGGAGTATATAATTCTGTGTACTATTGAGATTCTTTTTTATTCCTAATGTGCCCTGTGACATAGATCCACTTTGTATTTGCTCGTGGCTATGATATCTTTGTTACCATGGATCCACCATGTACTTTTTCATGGCCATGGTCTGGTATCTTATTGCATAGACTCACTTTGTATTTATTCGTGGCTATTATTTTGTTGTTACATGGATCTACTGTGTACTCTTTCATGGCCATGTTCTGGCATCTGCATACATGGATCCGCAGTGTATTGTGTTGGCGGCCATGCTTTTTTTTTGTTTCGAGCATGGGTATGCCTACCTTGGGAATGATCTATCTCTTTGGTTGATGATTGGTTGTAGGTACTCTTTGGTTTATTGATCTTCAGCTCCTTCCTTGTGCTACCTTGCATTTATTATTATTGTAAAGTGTTTCAGCCATCAGTTCCTCTTCTTACCTCACACTTTAGTCTTTTAGCCTTAGAGTTAAAGCTTACGAGTATTAAATGTAGAGTAAGGTACTAGGCACAGGAATTGCCTTTAGCCTTAGTCCAGTCCATGTCAATTAGCCTTAATATAAGACTAGCTATAACATTCTTAGCAGTAGCTGCCATATGGGCAGGTCTTGCTTACTTACTTTAATTAGTCTGAGAGTAAGCCCGGTCTTAAAAGTAAAAACTATTTAGCTTAGTTATTAGCCTTAGTAAGTAGCCTTATACTAGGCCTTAGAAGAATGCTTAAGGTCTCCATTCTTTGAAAACTAGTACTTCCCTGTTAAAGGTAGGTAGTCCTGCTTGCCAGGTGCTTATAGGGATGCCTCTGTTATAAATGTGTTTCCGTCAGGTTAAGATCTTGTGTCATTGCGCTGGAATACGTACTTACCCTGCTGGCTTCTTACTCCCCCCCCACCAAATAAGAACTTAAAGTGAAATAAAGCAAGTAATAAACTATTTTATTGCCCTGATAGCCTCTCTCCTCGGACCCAAAAAAGAGGGTACTATGGCTAAACGTTAAATTATAAGGTTTTGGATATCTGTCCAAACCCACTTATTTTTGTTGCCTGGGCTAAACCAGAGCTATCTATTTATTAAATGAACATGGAGGACATGGACTTTCATGCCAGGAATTTAATGCTGGTAACACCCAATGGGATCTACCATGGATGGACTCATGCTGGCTGGCTGTAGCATCATCTCTAGCAAGAGTTGATCCATGTAAAGCTCCGGCTTAACCGGCGGGTTGACACCCTCATGCGGGTAGTGAGCGGTAGGTGAGTAACACCCTTATGGAAAATGGTTCATAGAATCCACCTACCGTTCTTGGTTGTATTTCCTTGGTTCTTGGCATTGAGTGCTGCATCGACAGCGGTCCTGGTTGTTCAGGCAGTATGATACTAGGCTTCCCAGCAGCTTGGATCGAATCCCCATTCGGCAGCCAACTGTTTCTCATTAGGATTAAAGATAGGGAGAACTTTCCCAGGGTGTTTAGGCAATGTATGTACTTGTCCCGGAACAGCCACCGCATCTTGGGCGAGCCATGGTTGTTCGGCTTCAGGATCTTGATCAGCCATTTCAATTTAAGAATCGGAGTCGGATTCGAATTCGTACGAGGAACTATCAGATGAATTGCTACCCGAACATTCATTGTAGGTAGTTGGATAAAGGATGCTCCTAAACGATTTGCAGAACGTTCCGTCCCCTACGGCACCTAAGTTATTTTACCTGGTGAGTCACCGGGTCGGGTTTTATTCGCTATTTCCCCTACCGGTACCGTCCGTAGAGCCAGACGAACGAGATCATAGATCTCTTTTTTTATTACTGCCAATTTGCTTTCTTCAGCAGCAAAAGAAGTTAGTAGCTTTCAATGAATGAATTCATTTTGAAATTAAAGTTTCTATTTATTTTGAAATTTCATTGCTTTTTTTTTATTGAATATCTTTACCCCACACCTGCTGCAGAATGCAGATAATGTTTCGCCCTAAACCAATACACCAACCACTTAAATCTGTCACCTTACCCCTCTTCCCAACTATCTCTAGTTGGTTTGGCTACGGCTACTATAGTTGATCGGCCATATTCTATACGTAACATGTCCCCGAACCCCACTCAATCTAAATCTAGTATTGTATAGAGTTATATTACTTATATGATACAGATATGGTGATTCTCAGCTCTGATTAGTAGAGGTGGTTTCAAGATGGTTGGAGCAACTATATGGTTATCCGTAGTGGTGAAATGGTTGGGAGGGGACCTGGAAATGAAATGACCTGAATAAACAACCTTATTGAGCAGTTGAGGAGGCCGAGCGATACTTTCTACTAATCCAGTTTTTAGGTGGCTACTTTAGTGGATCCAGGAATTGAAACCGAAGAGAATGGAGTAACACTCAGTTAAACCCGAAGCTATAGCATTTGAGCTTTAGTCCGTAGTCCTAATATGCTTTCCCATTCGCTCAACCAATTGCTTGCTCACTGGATCGCTCGACTTTTGGAGCAAGAGATAGTAGCTTTGCTTTGCTTTATGGATGTGGCGTCAGAACCAACTCGATCCGGGAACACAGCCCAATGAACAAACAACTTTATAGTATATCCCGGAAATGAAGGACCCGGAGGTCCGGAGGGCTCGACTAAAAGGAGAGGGACTTTCCTGAGGTACGAGGGGAAGGAAGTAAGTTTTATTTGTCCTCAACATCCCGCTTCAACTATGTAACCTATTTATAGGGTTCCTAACTACCGTCAAAGTATTGGGCATTTGGACAGAAGTGCAATTTAGAAAACCCAATGAAATAAGCGCCTGACTGGCATAGAGACCTCAGGAAACCGAATCGTGTGAAGCCGAAACCAAAGCATCCCATCCGTTAGCTGCATGCAGATCCAGGATATGTAGTATATAATACTGGATGTAGCTTCTTCTACTTCCCTTTAGGATTTTGCTTCGCAGGTTATAATGTTGGTTCGGGTCATCCGCTAAATAATCGATAGGGAAGAGAAGAGGGTTCGGTTTTAGCACCATAAGATCTAAGGCTGCCAACCGGGCGCACACCTTTGCTTGTAATTGGTGGGTTCAAAATCAGTACTGCTAGAGCAAGCATTGTAAATCCATCTTTTTATTCCATTAATTTGACTTATCATGGACCTCAGCATCGCCGGGCCGCCAATCTGAAGAGTCCGGGGGAAACGCGGTCACTGCACGAATGGAATACGTTCATGGAGTTGTTTCCAATCGTTCCTGAAACCCCTCCCTTCTTGGATATGGGCGAGGCATCCCAGAAATATGGTAGGGCGCAAAGCATAGAGATTGGTTGGGGGTACGAAGTAAGTTCCTTCTCGTTGGGCATTGGGAACAGCACAGAACGCGGATCCTTTCTGTCGTCACTGGGTTATAAAGGCACGGATAGAATAGGTATCCGCCTGGTCTGAGAGGGATTTATCGATCGATTAGGGACTCTGCACGCACCCGGCCAACATTTGAATGGCATGGTAGAAACAGTAAGACCGGTGCACGTCGGAATCTCACTCACTCTGATCGAATTATTTTATTTGTATCCTACAGCGGTTGACTGATAGTTTCAGTCAGGCCAGTTACGGGAAGCAGGTCTTGCGGTTAGCACTTTAAGCTTGGATAAAGTTACGGGAAGGCAGCTTAGAGAGAAATCCCTACTTCCCGGTCAATAGTAATGGAATGTTTGCTTTCGGGAAAGTAAACCGGAAGTCAGTTACGTAAGTCAAGTCAGTAAGCTAGTCATACAAGCTATAAAATGCGGAAGAGGGTTACTTTTGACTTTGAGAAGCAAGCATACCTCTTATTAGTTGGCTTAAAAAACAAGAACCCTTCCTGGCCACTTGTTCAGTAAAAACCGGCTCGCTTAAAAAGGCGAATACGCTCTTTCTTTTTTTTGTTTAAGCTTGATCGTTGGTAAAGCTTTTTCGTTGCTAAAGGAGATCAAAGCGATACTTTCCGGTCTTGGTCCTGTACTCTTTCTTAGTCAAGTAAGATTATTCGCTCTTTCTATAAAACCGTTGTTAAAGCGGATCAAAGAAAATCTGTCTTGTTCTGGTTCCGGGGAGAAGGTCTTGCTAGGACTGAGAGTTCCGTACTTTAGGGCTTTCTTTTACTGATAAGAGCAACAGTTCTCCTCAAATTAGAGAAGGTCATATATTACTGATTTATATGCAGCGTGAAGATTGATTGATTCCCGTTTGCTTTGCTTGCCGAACTGTGCGCTTGTAGCTTTTGGTTAGCCTGTACTCGAGGGAAGCTTGGCTTTACTAAAGGTACACTCGGTTAAGCTGGTGATTGCTTATATTAAATGTTCTGCTTCTTCCATATTTTCTGTTCTCGAGTCAAACGGTGGTGATTGATCAATTAACTCAGTTAGGGCCGGGCATGTTCGGTAAGCGTTTCCCTTCCCTGCTTTTCGGGTGCTGTGATTAGATCTGTCTTTCGGCAGTTTAGCTCTTAAGCGGAATCAAGTCCGGGAAAGCGCTAGTTAAAGTGAAAGCGGTAGGTCAAAGCGGGTTGAAGAACCAATCGCAGTCTTGGAGGCTTTTCACTCCACTCGCACGCTCCTGTTAGTCGCTTAAAACAAAGCTATCCATATGAAAGCAGTCAGTCAGTTGACGGGCTCGGAAGGCGGATCGATCAGGAAGTAAATCTTTCTCATATTCTGTCGTATCTAGCCCCTCTGTCAAGCTAAAGCCGGCAGAGAGAAAGTGCTTTATAGGGTTGCTTAAGTTTTCGGGCGGAGAGCTTTGAAGAGAGAGCTTTGGACTTTGTCTTTCTTTTGGTAGTCGTTAGGGCAGTCTGCTTAGAGAATCTATACTTGAAGTAAGCAGTCGCAGGTTCAGTTTACTTCTAGGACTGATAGTGACGGGAAGCTCATAGAAGGGTATAAAGGCAAGACAAGGGTCTTAGTAAGTTACGGGCAAGCGTGTTGTATCAGGTGCTGTGCTAAATCCCTACTTTCTGTGCCGGAGAGGGGCTCGCTCTTTCCGCTCGCACGTTAGAGTTAGAGGTTCGTAAGTGAAGTCAGTTCAGTATCATTGTGAAAGCGATGGTTAGTTTGAGATCAGAGGCTCGGGGCGGTTGTAGAGATAGAGTCTTTACGGGCACAGGTACTTGGAAGGTTCCCATTAGTAAAGCCAGTTAAGTGAAGTACAGTTCCAGCTTGGGATGGCGGCTTGAATAACTCATATATTCCGGCAGGTACATAGAAATGCTTTTTCGTTGCTAAAGCTTATATAATCTTTCCGCAAGTCCAGCCAGTCTAGTTACAGCGGTAGTCGAGCAGATGGAGGAGATTGTGGCTATAAAAACTATTGCATGGGTTGAGTGTTCACTTTGCATTCTATAGAATGAATTAAAGAAATAATTCATGAAATTACGAATCCGTAAGTGAGCTGCATATCACTTGTATAGCGGACTTTTTTGTAATTTACTCATAGAGTAACCGTAGATTCCTTCCATCCAATGTGTGTTCTTTTAACTACTCTTATCTCGTGCCCGCTCGTGAAAAATTGGAAACCTTGCCTCGGCCGGGAATACAACTGAGAGATAAGCTGGTCCAAGCAAATAAGCAGATTTGGGCGGATTTGAGGCGAATGATGAGAGATAAACTGCTCTCCCCGTCCACCCTTAATATATTAACTTGCTGGGCTGTTGTTGCCGCGGCACCTGTTAGATCAGCTTTTTACAATTATTCTCCAGCTTATAAAAACAACCAGCCATTGCTACCTGCCTATGCCCCCCCCTTGTAAAAAATACACAATTTTATCCACCAGGGGTAGAACCAAAGATACGCTTTCTCTAAAATACTATAAGCTTTCCCTTCTATAAGAATTTGAAGTCGTAGAAGTTATAACATATAGTAAAGAGGGTGAGGCGTGGCCTTACTAATTAATTGGAGCACCAAAATACTCATCGCCGGCGAGAGAAGCCCAGGGAAAAAGGCCTCATCGCCGGAGTGTCTTCTACCATAATAGCCTTAATCCTGACAGGAGCACAAGGTTGAATCCAAACAGAACCTTCCGCATTTTGGGTTTTATGGATCAACCTCACCTTTGGGTGATTCTTGATATATTTTATTGATTTATACTAGTTAGATCTTTATATACATTCTTTTTTTCTATTATTTTTATGTATAGTTTTTTAACAGTTACAGCTTACATAACATGTTTGGAAAAGCTTTAGACAGGCAGACTTAAGGTTGGAAGAAGACATATACCCCTATCCGGACTGTTTCACACTAGCCATACAATGCTCGGAGAGGAGGGACAGAACCCGACAGTTGCACAAGGTTGAATCCAGACAGACCCTTACCCATTTAGTGTAGTGGGTTCAGGGACGGAGTCGCTCGACTAAAAGGAGAGGGATCTTCCTTATAACCTTCTTATGCATACTCTTTATATCCCACCTTTTTTATTCTATTTTCGAGAGAGACCCTTGCAAATAAAGCACCAAGCATGATAAGTGTACGAAATGAATAAACCAAATGCAAAAACAAAAATGCCTCAAGTATATATAATAACTTTTTCAATAGAACATGTTACAAAGCACCACGCAACCTTGCAGCTTACGCATAGTACTTCGTAATATACCATAGTGAGGCTCAGGCAAAGAATCCCCTTCGTAGTCAACCAACTCATAGGCCCCTTTTTGCGATAAATGGCTAACAATGTAAGGACCACGCCAAAAAGGTTAAAACTTTTATACTCCTAATTTTTCATGATCCTGGTCATAGACCAAGACCAAATCTCCTTCAGCAAAGATGTGAAGTAAAACACTTTTCTCATCCGGGCTTTTACATGCTTCTTTTGAGTCTCATTAGCCAATGCAGCTTCTCGACGATGCTTATTGAAACGGGCCAAATAAAGAGATGTTATTCCTTTTTGACTTATTGGGTGGGTCTACCCACTGAGAGTGCTGAGGTGCCTTTAGAGCCTACCCAGATTGGTATACTTATTATGTAGGTCATATTTCTTACTTATCAGTAGACTTATTACTGAGTAAATATGTCCCCTATATCTTTGATTATATATCAAGATATAAGCCTTTGGAGATATAAGCCAAGTCATTATAGATATAATATGCCCTTGCTTGCTTTGCTGCCGGTGGATATGGGTATCGATCAACGACTGGATCTGCTTATGCTACTAATGCTTTTGCCGCTCTAGCCTTTTACCGAGCTATCGGCTCTGCTTATGCGGGTGCTGCTAGATCACCGGGGTATATAACTATTCGTGCTTATACTTATGCTACTAGGTCTACAGATGCTAGATCTATATCTGCTTAATAACTTGCTTCATTTACTACTGAATCAAACGGATAAAACACTAGGTAAACAGCTGGCTCTGTAGGATCTGCTACTGGTAGATATGCCTCTGTAGCTTATACCCTAGCTGCTCGTTCGACTACCTCTGCTACTAATGGTGGTATTGGTACTGCATCTAATAACCAACAAAAAATCTTATCTATTCTAGGTAAGAGCAAAGTAACTCCTACGGAGCATGCTGATAAACCAGTCTCTTCAAGGCATTACACAAAATAGAATCGTTCTTGGCTTGGCATGATCGAGAGGGAACGATATCGGGGCAAAGAATGGGGGGAATGTAAATAGAAAATACTTCTGGTTTTACTTGAAGGCCGATCTCCTATAACTAACCAACATGGTGGGATGCTGCGACTTACCTCTCTTTTATATAATAGTAAATTTAGGGTGAGATTACTTATGTGGATAGATCCCATAGGTGTGCCTAGGTTTATATTGTAAAAACCTAAACCTAACTCAGTCTAGGAAGGTGTGTCCAACCCGCATGGGGAGTGTTTTATAGAAAGGGAAACCCACTCAAATTTTAAAAATGCATAGAAGCATGCGCCATCTCCTAGGATAATGCACACTGTTCTAAACCTGGAAATTGATATAACCCATGTGCTACAAACTAAAGCAGGTAAAAGCAAACTCCAAAATAGAAAAACCTTTCATTCTTAAAATATAAATCTAAAATAGTAGTTATCAAACTGGAACTAGCTGAAGTTGGTGCATGCATGTACCCTATCTCTCCTATATAATTGAAGTTATACTCTCAATAAGACTAGTGTTGTGCCATCACTCTGATCTACTACGCCCTCATCATGACTACACAAGTATGTTGCAAAGGAAGCAAGATAGCATCTCTACTGGAATGTGCTATCACTGCTATAGAATTGGTGGCTAAGCAATCAAAGTAAAATAGAACACTCCCTTTTTACAAGGAGAGTTTTATCCACCAAAACCAATTTATCCCTCAGCATCTCAAACTTCCCTTTTGCTAGGGTCTTCATAAAAATGTTTGCAACCTGCGAATCCGAAGGAACATACTAAAAAAAAACTGCCCCCTTCTGAACTCTGTCCATTAGGAAATGGGGCCAGATATCTATATACTTGGAGTAGTCATAAAACACGGGATTCTCAAAGAGTATGATACAACTTTTATCATCACTGTGTATCACAATAGGCTCCATCATCTAATCAGTGAACTATGCTATCAATTTGTGAAGCCAGATGGCCTCACAACTAAAAAAATTGGCTGCTATGTACTCTACCTCTACTGAACTAAGTTCCAATACTATACTACCTGCCTCCTACTAAACAATGATATAATACCTAAACCCAAACTTAAGTAGAACCCTAAAAGAATCTTTCTTCCATCTGCATCTTCATCCCAATGCAAACCCACAAAACCATGCAGCATCAACTCACCATCTCCTACATACATAAAACCATGACGCATTATGCCCTTCAATTATCGAAGCATATGTCATTATCAGTTATTCTGCATTGAGAAAGCATCTGGCTAAGAAAACAAAAGCACTTAGCTAAACTAAGAGATTCCCTATACTTAGTTCCACCTGGTGACCAAAATTACCTATACACAGATTGTCGCCTCTGCCTGAAGTAATGCCATGCAATCTGTTGATTCTCCACATAACAATTAGGTAGAACTGAGCTTTAATCATGTTATTAAAAACTTCCCAATCAATTATTGGTGGATCATTTCAAAAGTTATCTTCCTGTGGCATCACTTTCCCACCAGGTACAGGCATGGTCTTCAAGCTTCAAGTGGGCGCAATTCCCTGCTTTCTAGTGACTTCATGTACACAGAACCTCCATCTACTGTAACCATTGGTTCAATCTAATAGCATAAACTTATCTTGCATATGGTTTTATGTCCACCTTTGCCTCTACACAGAAAGGTACTTTAGTTATTCTGCAAACTGTTCTTGGACAGTAATCTGGCCTCTTCTTGGACACAATCAGTCCATAGCTGATAAAACTTGGGCAGCTCAGCTCGTGCACAAATCCCCTTCAAAAATGGATCCCATTAATAAGTCAATCCATTGAGAGTCACTGTAACAAGTTATCCATCATCAATTTCATCTCCAATGGCCTTAAGTTGATCTCTCAACTGGGATACTCTAATTAAATAAGTCAAAACTTAATCTTATTTGGTCATCATAATACTACGGAGCTGATGCCTCAAGGCCAACTTCCGGCTAGTGTTCTTACTCTCGAACAATCCCACCAAGGCATCAAACATTTCTTTAGCAGTCTTATTCTCAGCAATGTGAGAAATCAAATTATCCTTCACGGAATCTATCAGAATCCTCTTAGCCTTAGCTTCATCTTATTCTGCCTGGCTTTCTCATCAGCACCTTCTGGTTCTGAGACATCTTCTTTTACATAATCCTGAATCTCATCCATCGACCAATTAATTATATTACGTTTATAATACAGGTCAGGTCCGTTTGCCCTCTCGATTGCATTTCAATCGGTTTCTCCCTAACCCGCCTAAGCTTCTACTGTCTGCCACCTGCCTGATTATATGCTGATTAGATGGATGGAAGGATGGGGAATTACCTTAAATGCTTGTGCACGTCGATTCAGCTTAATAAAAAAAAAGAGTTCGATACCCCGGTAGAGTATTCATAATCTAAGACCTCCAAGTTACGGTACAGCGATGAAGAAGGGCATTTTATAAATAAAAGATGGGGTTTTCCTGGTTCATAGGCATATGATTCATCTGGGTGCCCGGTACAGCAGCACTCCATCGTCCTAGGGTTAAGGCAGTAGTAATAGAATTTGTATTTGTATTTAGGCAAGTTGATTCATGATAGCATTTAAGGTTCTTCCATACAATAAGGCAGATGGCAGCATAAGAGGCTTAGGCAGTACATAAAGCGTAGATAAATTTAGGCAGGTAACTTATAGACTTAGGCGGGTGAGTGAAAACCCTCTTATTCTAAGTATATTCCTCGACCAGTGAGTTTGGTCGTTGTAGGGTTGGTCCGGTCGATCCCACCCTCCCTATGGCCGAGCCAATCAGCCTCCATTTTAATGCGTTTGATGGCAACTTAAAACCTGCTGATGTGATCGATAGAACGTTGAGCAATAGGATTCGTGTTCTGGGCGCTCTCCTGGCTGGCTGTATCGGGATGATGAACCAACGATTATCTGGACCGATCCGCTCAAATGTATTCCCTTCTGTTTAGGGAGCGACACTTAACCTGTGTGATAATGCGTAACCTGGCCCGTAAGAGTGGGAGTGCCTCGGGAGGCGGTAATTAACCTGTGTTATAATGCGTGGAGCGAAGCGACCCCTTCCAATAATATGTCATTCTACCTGCTGTTCTGACATATGTCATTCTGGGTGAACTGGAGAGGCTCTAATTAAAGGAATTTATAGCTTGCCTGCATCAGGCAAGGAATTACACAATAAGAACCATACCCTTATAGCCCATACCCACTCTAGTATAAGAAGTTAACAACGGAAAGGATAGACTTATAGGCAGATACAGTTGCCCGAATGGTATAGCTAATGGAGATCAGGAAAAAAAAGTGCTTACTCTGGGCATAAGCAAGCATATAACCCAATAGCTTAGTTCGCGAGGGGGGAAATTGTGTCGCCAGTTAATGTATAGTAGGTAGGGACAAATAACAGCCACCTATGCTATGTATGGAAAGTAGAGGCAAAGGCTCCTTCCCCTCCTATGTCGGGAAAGCGACTTCGTTCCTTCCCCTGTCGGGAAAGAGCTACGCACCTTTGGTTGCGCAAAGTAAAAGCCATAATAGAAGGCAGGAGCAAGAGTAGCATACTATCGGGCGGGTTACAGAACCAATTTAAGCCCAAAAGCGAGATCGATAGCCCATTTCATCTTATCTAGTTGCAGTTGAAACAAAGGCATTATAGCCAAAAGCACATCGCTTAGCGTACCTTCAATATCCTTTAGTTCAATATTCTGTTCCAGCAGACCTTGCAATAGCCCAGATGAGCAAATAGAAAAAGGCAGCTATCTGTCATAGGATGTAGGATGATAGAACCGTTTAGGTTGGATGAGGACAGCAAATAAACATGAACAATAAGGTACGAAGTCGCTTGTCCGCATCGGGCAAGGCTTAGGCAACTTCAAAATAACCATAAGCGATACTGGTAAAGCATTGTAAGGAGCTAGCTGGATTATCAATAGATGTAAGCAATGCGGGGGGTAGGAAGCCCAAGGTGAAAGATCATCTGGGAAAGGGTAGTAAGCTTAGGCACTCGGCAAGAGAGAAAGCACATAACCGCGGGGAGAAAAAGCTCCGTTTATATAAGTCCCGTGAATTCAAATCTCCGCTACTGTTAGTGTGAGTTGCTCCAATGTCATAAGCCGTGAGCCCTTGGTGTTCCCAAACGCGGTGATAGGTTCAGCGGTACTCAATAAGCCCTGTCGCTGTGACCGAATAAGTGACAAAGTTCAGCCTTAAAACATATCCTAATTGTGGTGAGGCCTTCCGGCTAGCCCAAGTGGCAGTTGCTTATATAACGGAATGGCTACGCGGTTGCGCGAAGAGCCCAGGACAAGAGTAGGCTGGTTCACACACGGAAGTAAATCTGCAATAGGTAGGGCCCTATCGTCTAGGTAAGGTCAAGTCCTAGTCTTACAGGAGCACAGTTAACAGCACGTCCTAATCCAATCCACCCAGCGAGACACATAGCAATCGTCTCACACACCTAGCCTAAGCAGCTCTTCAGGTAGCTCACAGATCATACAATCCTGTTGGATCATCTGCTCGTGGAACCGCTTCTGATTCGAGGGAAACGGGTTCTGAGTCAACCGGAGAAACCGGATATGGATCCGTATCTGGGCGAGGTGATGGGTCAACTTCAATTGGTTCAATGGATTAAACTTCCGCAGGGTAACCCGCTGCTATCTCCTCTCCTCACGCTTTCTCATACAAAATGGCAGGCCTTAGGGCAGCTACCTAAAGATACCCTATTGAAACCCTGCTGGGTAACTATCACCTCGCTTCAGTGGCTTCTTCACTCAATCCTAATCCTGCCCAATCATGGGAGGCTAGAATGGTATAAATAGATAGGTGGTACCTATGCTCTTGTTACTTGCATGGATCTCTCGTACTATTACCTTGCTAAATTTTACTCCTGCTTTCAGCCGGAAAAACGGGTTATGCTTCTGCTTTTTAAACAATTGGCTGGACGATCCCGATCTGCTGTTAGTGGCTTTGCCCATTTTTGTTTTGCGTAGCCTATGCGCCTTTATTACTGCTTCCTCTGCTTGCTAAGATGCTGCTTGGTAAAATGAATCAACGGGTGGTGATCCTTCATAGGGGTTAATACGCGGTACCAAGAAGACTAAGGTTCGTTATGAGGTTAAATTCTTACTAGAAGAACTCGTGCTGTCACCCTGAGCATTATTTAATAAAGCAAGTGTTTAAGGCTAAAAGGGGAGAGGTCTTCAGGTGGGTAGCAGCAGCAGGCATTAAAAGAAAGATAGGTCTATTTCTATAATGTAGTGGGTTCTAATTACTGAACTTTATAGGCAAGGTTCGGCGGGACCAAAAGATACTACATGTTACCGCTACGCTCCTAGTGATACAAAGAAGAATTATTCATAAGTAAAAGGTAAGATATTAGGGTCAAGTATATAAGAGCTTGTGGTACCCCTGACTCCTGAGATTAGCTGGGAGTGAGCCACTTATAAGACCATTTGTATTACCTATGTCTACTTGATTACTTTATGTCTGAAAGCAACTAACCGACAACCTGGTGGCGTCTTAACAAACCAGAACCACTCCATTACTTCAACTTAGAGCTAGCTTTGCACGGGCGTTCAAATAGAGCAGGGCGTTTGAAACCACTGGCTTAATTAAACGCTTAGTGGGTACTGCTATATACTTCTATTTACGGCCGGGATGAAACAACCTTACCCTGACTTTATTACTGCCCACCACACAGAACCACCATCACTGGATACTTAACCCTTACACGCCGTATCTTAGCTTCGATACAGCATAGCATTCACGGGGGTTTGATAACACTTGCTTAAATAATCCTTGTGGGTTGGGGTTGTACTATTGATCCTTTTGTCGGGCGGGCTAACTAAAGCGAGGTAGTTCTTCGTTTATGGAATCCATAGGTTAGGGGTGAGGTACGAACCACTCACTCGCCCGACAGCAGGAGGACAAGGCACTTCTTCTCTGGCAGTAGAGAGAGAGTTTAGTCTCAAGAAGCAGGTACGCGTATAGGCAAGTCAAGAATAGAGCTAGCTAAGAGCCCCCAAATAATTCAATTAGGATATGCGCAAGCAGGCGAGACCAAAGGCGCGATAGCAGGGAACGACGATAGATGGGAAGACAGAAAGGGATAGGAAAAGAGGCGCGTAGCGGAGTTATTCGAAAACATGCGCGAATAATCTCGTATACAAAGAGAAAGGGCGAAGCGAATTATATATGTAATTATGCCGGCCGCTTGCCTTATTACTTGACACGAAGTAAGTCTTTCACGAGCGTGTAGAGAGGAAAGAAATAAACCAGCCCTACTTATCACCTATTCAGTCAGGAATACCTTGCTAAGCACTATTGCTATTAACCCATATACCTTTACTCTATTTTGATAATACAATTAACAACTACCCAGCTGACCTTACAACTTAGCTTTTGACATGCCCCCAAGCCTTGACTTGCTTCCACCGCCTTCCAGACCGCCGCATTCACTGGAATCACACTTACTGAATGAATCCGCTAGGTACCACACGTATTACCCTCTGGCTGGGTAAAACTATGACTTACTTTACTGTTCCGGCGGAACCTGGCCTATATATGATTCATTAATTATAACCCACTTCATTGCTAGGAAAGAATAGATCTCCCACCTTTGACCTGAATTAAAGTAAAGGAAAAGCCAGATAGAAGGAGAGCACCTCTTCTCCCGAAGTTATGGGATCATTCAACATGCATGGTTCAAAGTAATGGATGGCCTTCTCCTGTTTTAAATGCATTCTGAAGAGTTCATTAGGTATCTAGGCTCTGCCTGCTCAGTCAAGGATAGGGCTGTATAAGTGACATCGAGGATTTCCGCTTATAGGAGATGTCAAAAGCTTGTTCAAGTTCAATATTCTAGTTGTGGAGAGTATGAAATTAAGAAACCCTTTTCCACCTACGACCCTTATTCCTTATCACCCTATCACATGCCGCCCTACTTTTATTAATTGAGCCCGCGCTTATATCGATAATAAATAGGGGGGTTTCAATTAATAATGAATAGGCTATAGCGAAACACATATTTGCTTCCAAGTCCAACTTCCCCTTCCTATATAGCCAGCCCAATTCTGCTCTCGTGCTCTGCCCCTTATTATAAGAGTAGGCTGGACCCCCAAAATACCCACTTCGAATCGGAGAGAAGAGGGATGGATTTGGTAGGGAAACGGATCGAATTAATTTTCTGGAAAAGTTAAGGTGAATGAGGAGGATTAAGTGGATGAGATAGGTTTGGAGTCTTACCCCTATATATAAAGGAGTCAATTACGTTTCCACTACCTCGG
>LPNX011236607.1:1480-13864 GCA_001517045.1 Pseudotsuga menziesii | reverse complement strand
GACGAAACAATAACAACAGGAGATAAGTACGATTCATCACTTTTTTTATTCTTCCTCCCAGCCTGCCATTTTTTATTCTTTCTTCCAGCCGTGATTCGACTAGCTATCCCGCCGTTGTACCAGCCCGCCCGCCTGCCATCTAGCTGTACCAGCCATACCAGCCAGCCCATATAATCAATCCAAGCAATCCTAGCTTTTCCATTCCCCCTAGCTGCGTTAAACATCATAAAATGCCATTATTAAATCGCTCTGCGCGTCACTTTCATTAAGTGTTTAAACATCGTTATAAAAGTAATCGCTTAGATATCTAGGATCCAGATTAAGATCCCGCGGATCAATATTTAACTACAGGTAAAGATCCTGTCCTAGCTTACCTTCGCCCAGTAACAGTTTAGGTATAACCTAGACCCTCTACCTCTCACCTCACCTTTAGCCAGGAACCTGTAACTTTCAGCCTCACCAAGTACCACAGATACTGGCCGCCTAAACAGGTCCAAAAGGAAACAGATGCCTTTACCCTTTTGGCAGGAAGGAGCCTATCACTTTTAGTCCACCAAGTCCAGGTAGGGTAAAGCAGTAAGTAAGTAAATAAAGATGGATGGTAGAACAGGTAGGTGGATGGCATGCACGTAAGTAAAGGTAAAAGTAGGCATTTATGTGAGCAGCTGCCTGGGTGAATGATTTGGTGGGATCCGCAGAACTACTGCCTTAGGAATGAAAGAACCCTGAAATTGAACAGGCTTGCTTGCTGAGGTGCTTAGATCGGTCGTATTTACTTTTGAAGCCTACATCATGAATGTTTGTTGTGGGTGGCGATCTGGCGTTGGATCGTGCTGCGTGGGAAGGCAACTTCCCCGTTCGTTGGATGGATGTAATACTGCTTGCCTTACTTAAACTTATAGCGTCGGATCAGATAGAAGGGCTTCAAATACAGCTGTTGGACGGGTAGGGTGGGGCTACTGCTATTAGGGACTTGCTTAGGTTAATTTCTTAGGGCTTAAGAGAAGCCAATCTACAAAAAAATGGTTGATTATTTTACCCTTCTGTGAGCGCTTGTCGTAGGGGAACGCCGAAAATGAAATAGAGTACAAATCAGATTTAGATGCCCACTTCGCTTAGGTAATTTCGATGGCGGCCCTCCCTCCTCCCGTCAGTCGAGCGTGCTTCCGCACCCACCCCATTCAAGTAAAGGCTTGACTTCTTTCCATACATCTTCGATGCGTCTGGCTATTTAAAGATCAGGAGGTAGAGAGAAGATCATCAGGCAGGAATAGAAAGATGAAAATATTGCTATTCAAGTAAGTAACAGTGAAGAAGCGACTAACGTAGGTAAGGCTATATGGATCCCACCACAGAAAGGCAAGCACTCTATTTGAACCCTACCTATTGGTGCAATGTGAGTTGTCCCGAGGGCTGAGGCGACATGACCAGAAAGGTCTAGCTAGTCGAGCATTGGTGGCCTCTCGAGGTCTCACAGATCTAATGCCTGATGTAGTGTTGTTGACTGCTGCCTCTTGGTGCCTCTATCCGCTGGAAGCACCTTAAAAAATGGCTCTGAAGCTACTGCTGCTGCTGGACTGTTTGGTCTACTTGCCCTGGACTTAGAACTGCTACATAGAGCTAGCTCTTCAATGGCTCTGGATCAATTGCTTCACCTGCAGCTCGACTGGATCATCAACTAGATCTGCATCACGAAATGGCTATGGAACTGGTTTAGTATTAATACTTAGATTTGAAGGGAGGGAGGGATAACCTGGTTGGTTCAGAGCCTACAGAATGAATTATTGTAAGTTAGACAGGTTGGACCGCAGCTACCAACTGGTGTGGGTGAGGAACGAACTGCCCTTGTACATACTTCCAGAACTGATTAGACACAGCTAAATTAATGGTTGAGTAGCCGAGTAACGGAGTAGCTTGTTCCTGCGGGGATGGTTCCGAGCCGAGAGGGGAGTCCCTTTAGCTTATATCGTTTAACTGCCGGATGACTTGGATTATGGTCCATCAGAGAACCTCATTGAATGGACAGGAAACTTATGCTAGGATACAATATTTAGTGCTGTTCAATCTATGAACTTATTTTAGAAGCACCGGGTGGATGGTCAACTTGTATGTAGTAGCATGTTCTTGCGGGATGATGATCTATTAGTTAGTTGAAAGGGTTGGACCTTTAGCAGCAGAGTTTCGCTTATCTAATTTAACTGGCCGGATGGGATGAAATTATGATGGGTCCATCAGAAAACCTCGTTGGATGGAGGACAGCCAGGCTTCAGACTGATGCTAGGAAACGAGATTGAGTGCTGTCCAAGGTAAGTATGAGGTTTTCTAATCCCGTCCTGCTGATAAGAGGTTCATAGTTGTACCTCCTAAGCTAAGCGCTTCATTCATGCAAGTAGTATAGGGGAATAGGTGTCTTGGGCAGGTATTTATCACATAAGTAAGGTAGAAGGGTAAGAGCTAGACATGTTTCACTTGCCTTTAGGAACAATCTTCAGAAGGTACCACTATAAACCCCCGGGATGGAATAGCATGGCATGATAAAAACTTACCCTTACCTTGATTTTCATACCTTCATATAGGAAGGAGTGGCAGTCATGTCATGCCCAACAACTCATTGCTTAAGCTAGGAAGGAATAGCAGTAGGGTACGGCACTATGATGAGGAGAGAGAATCCCCTTTAGCCAGCCCGAGACTATATCACGAACTTCATGAATGCACTTAGTGAGTCGGCACTGCTACTTACTTTATCTTATCAGCACCGGATGGATGGATGCCAAGAAAAAGAAGAGAGACCCTCTCCTTTTAGTCGAGCGACTCCGTCCCTCATTACGGTCAATGTCAGCCAATAGTTGATCCCCAGGAAGTGACAATTACCGCTAGTTTATATGCAGTCGATCCAATAAGAGTCATAGTCGCCGCTAGGTAGTCGATCCAATAGTCAATGTTGATTTGCGTTGGCAATAAATTATGTTAGTTTTGGTTGGCAATAGCTATGAGTCAATAGCAATGGCGTTGGCAAGGGCAGAGAACGATCCCACCCTAGTGGAAAGCCCAGTCCGCATTACCACATTACCGTTACCGCATTCAGCAGTCTGCCCGCAACAGCCCACACTAGGACAAGTAACAATATGACACGTAGCTTATGAGGACACGTAGCTTATGAGGAGACACGGCACATTATTAGGACGTAGAGGAGGTTCGATCACACGATTAGCTATGAGCTATAAGGAGCAATTAGGGACGATGAGGCTGGTTACACAATAAGCGATGATGTTATACACGATGATAAGGAGTAGGATGGGAGCTGTTGAGGTTACACTATGCGGGTTACATGCATGAGGTTACACTTTATGGTTACAAGCAGAGGATAAATCTTGTTTTAGCTACCAAGTTTACCTAGATCCGCACACAAGCAGAGATGATTATCTACGTATATAACACACAGCGTATATATATATATACGTGATATACACAACATAGTGGTGGTGGTTATTCTAAGTGCGTTAACTGTTTCTCATCCCCCCTGCCCTGGAGGTAGGTGTTCGTGCCATGTGTGAACGAATTACTTTCAGAGATGATGGCAAGTAGCACCGGTTAGTTTTTTATTTCTTTCCCACATTGGCAGAGAGGAAGGAGAGGGGCGGGCTGGGAGAGAGAGAGAAAAGACAAACTGGCAGGATGGGTTACTTACATCATTATTCCTGGAAAGATTTGAACCCCGGCTGCTTTGGACCTCATCCTTGAACCTCGACCCAACCATGGCCCTACACATCGACCCTATAACGCTACGGAACCTTGGGAATGTTATGTCCTATAGACCCAAAAGAGGTTTTTAACCTAGAAAATCATCTGACTCCCCCACCCCAAAAACCAATTTAGAGAAAAGCGTAATTACATGTATATCATGATATTTCTATTTGTATACAAGATTCTCTTTTATCCAGTTCCTTATTCATCTTCGACCCCCATTGCCAAAGATACAAATCGAATTCTAGGAATATCTACCTATAGAGGGATCACTGTAAAACCCATACTTATATCCACACCCACACTTGAGTCCACCTCTACACTGACTTCTATAATAAACTAATTCACTATCTCTGACTCTCATGCCTTGATGGCATCCAACTCTGTCCTAAGGCCATTCCTCTCCTGTTCAACTTTCCTGAAATCCTCTAGCAAGACATCATCTTATTACTTTCTTTATTGTTAGTATCTATGAGCATTGTTGTACAATAAAACCTTGCTCTGATTACCAGAGCTTTGGATGGCCCCAAACATCTTAGTAACATGCAGCCAGCCTACTATTCTATTTTAGATTTCTGGTATTACTACTATGTCGATTCAAAGTAAGGGGTATACAAATTTAGATTTCTGGTATTACTACTATGTCGATTCAAAGTAAGGGGTATACAAATTCGAAGGGTCTATTTAATATGCCTAGGTTGCCTCACAAATGAAAGGAAAGGACTAAAGCGTCAGGTAACAAATAGAAGAATAGTCAGCGGTACCTCACAAATAGGAATAGGCAGAGGCTAAAGTGGTGGTTGGAATTTACGTACGAACATCAATCCACCGTTCTCACTTCATAAAACTACTCTTTAAAAGCTTATTCCAACGTTCCCAATTTACCTTCTGTCACCATAGATTCTTTCCAACCGGAGATTATTGACCGTTCTCACCTCATAAGACTTTTCTATTCACAAGCCGCAGTTTACTCCGACGTTTCCAATGTACCTTTAGGAACCTGAGATTCTTTCGGTTCGATACGTCCACATATAAAATAACTTTTCCGTATCATAATGTTTGCTTCATCATGCATCGATTTTTCCATCTCTATGCAACATATATAAAGCATTCACCTTATCGAACAATAAAGACCTTCCGTCCGTGACGCTGCGCTTCGCAGTGACAACCTCTGTATCATGTGTGGAATAACGAAGTATACTTATTTCCCTGGGCTAACGTTAGACCTCGGGCCAAGGCCCATAAAATAATAAGTGGTTGATAGCAAGCAGGGCTGATAAGGAGATGGAGGGTTGACTTCGCGGGTAAAAAAAGAGCAGGATAAGGTTTTCTATGGAGTTATGTACGTATTGATGGCAATTTTACTCTCTAGGGGAAGACCTAAATATACATTTCGAGGGAGTCGTCCACCTAATAAGTTGACTACTTTTGTAGCATTAATGAGTTGTTCTATTCTTTATACAGTGTCCCAGCGTTGTGGAGGCCGCTACACAGGTATGGCACAATGCCATGATAGATAAGTACAACTCTATTCTAAAGAATGATGTTCGCGAGATAGTTTCAAGACCTACTGGGAAATCTGTGATTGATTCCATATGGTTGTACAAGATAAAGCATGTCATTTATGGGAGCATTTCAAAGCCCAAGGCTAGGGTTGTTTCCGTAGGATTCTGTCATAAAAAGGGAGTTTACTATGATGATACCTTTGCTCCAGTTGCCAGGTATACCTTTATTTTCATTATCATGTCTTTAGCATCTTGTCTTGGTTGGTCTTTATATAAAATATATTATGTAAATAAAACATTCTTTAATGGCGTGATTTAGGAAGAGGTATAGTATAGGATGTAGGAATCAAGGGCAGATAATGTAGGGCTCAAGAGTGAAAGCCAGTCTCCATTCTTTTCATTTGAAAGAGAAGAGAAGAAAGAGGCCGCGGTCGGTCTCCATGGGGTAAGCTCTCAAAGGGTTTCTAAGTTCCTTGCCTTCACTTGAGTATTCAGGCGGGCGCCCAGGCCAAAACAAAGGCGGAGGGACAATTACTAATTTATCGAGGAGGCGTCAGCCGAATTTGAGTTTGAGAACCCAGATGGATCATATGCCCCGTAAACTGGATAAACAAATATTTTCTTTATAAAAAAATGTATTTTATTGGTTCCATGAGTACCTCTCTCTTCCCGGCTTCAGGGCTTAAATGAGTCCGACAGCCCACCATCTCTCCCTGCTATGTAATCCGTGTGCCCCGTCCGGTGGACCACCATCTCCAAAATAGTGATTAATAATAGCATCCTACGGTCACTAACTGGCTTCTGGGAGGACCTATTATCACAAGCGGTAGCAATAACTTATTCAACTAAGCAGGACCATTCAAAAAAGCAAGGGCGACCAAAGGACGCCAGAGCTTATCCATGTACTATTATCCGAGTAATTTTACTATTATACAATAATATGAAGCGCCTGATAATAAGCACCTTATTCTCTCTTATTTAACCTTTTCTTACTTAAATTACCCACTTTGAAAGGGAGGGGTGAGGCAGGGCAACGTAGAGGCAGGAAGGATGGAGAATCACAGCTGTCGGGATCTACTTATATTGTCCCCGGTGGGCGGGAAGCTAGACTACCGAAGGGACTAACTCCGGAAGGAAGTACACTAGCAACTATAATACCGGGCACCCAACTGGACCATCCAATAGTTTTTGAGCTGCTTTATTGTTATCCGGCCATGAAAAGAAGGCATTCACCCTCGCTATCTTGTCGGATGCTCGGACCAGATAACTCTCTTTCTAACGAGTTCGAAAGCATGGGTAACAGCAGCCTGTCCAGAGAAGGAATCGGTGAGATCATAGTAGTTGTTCGCTCTCCGCGCTGGTCCTCCGAAGGCAAGGCAAGCTGGATGGTTGAAAGGAGGGTGACCCGGCCACCCAGAGGTTGTAATTGGATACTCAGCCAAACCAGACAGCTTATAAGATTCTATTTCTCTGGGCTTCTTTCGGAAAATCCCAATTCTCTTATAAGTATTTTCTGAGCCTAAGATCTTGTAGATAGTCAAAAGCTCGGAAAATACGGAATTTATCAACCGAGAAAGCCATCGTCAAATCCCTCTTCCTTATAAGTCGAGCGTGCTTACGCACCAAGGAATCCTCCTCTGCAGCTGCTTATCGGAAAATAAAAGTGGAGATCCATCGGAAAATATGAGTGCTTTTCTTCCTGGGCTGACCTCGGAAAATCTAAGTAGTGCAAGTGTATTCTTTTCCACCTTCATTTTGACCATAAGAAAAAGCCCTCGGAAAATACGAGTCATTCCCTTCCTGGGCTTCTTTCGGAAAATACCAGTAATGCAAGAGTATAAGGTTGTAAGTGCCGTACCCACAAAGCTTTCTCAAATTCCCGCTTCAATAAAGTAAGGTCAGGGGAAAGCAGAATCCCATCGTTTGAGAGTGAAGGCAATATTTGATCCCAACCCAAAAGGTCCAGTGCAGTAACTATGAAGCGATTCCATAAGAAAGTCTAGGACTGGCTTGGCTATGAGGTCTAGTTCTTACAGGTGGGTAACTTTCAGGTGTAGGCATTAAAAGATAGGTCTATTCCTAGTCAGTGGATTCTAATCCTGAATCATATTGGCAAGGCTCTTAAATCCAAGTTGTAAGTACCCAGATCTGTCAGCAAGTGTGATTATTCCGTCCTGTAAATGCTGGCTGTTTGGAGCATAAGATAAGTCATTAAGTTGGTGGAAGCGAGCAGGTGGTTGGGAAGGGCATAAGCAAGCAGGTAAGTGAGGGGCGTCGCAATAAGTTCTTTAAGCAGGTGGGTTGGAGGTAACAGTAAAGTAAAGTGAAGTAGGAACATAAGGCAAAAGGGAATAGTGAGACCCAAGCCAAGTACGATGATTATTTCGGCAGGTGTTTTCGAAGCTTGCCCACCTGATGATATGCCGTATCTCAATCTAAAAGGTGAAATAGCAAAATAGAAATATATAAAGATCCGTCACAACGGAATATAGTAGTGAGCCTAGACGTGTTTTATGAGGAGGCATGGTATTCAAGGTCTCAGGAGCCTCCAGCAGAGGTTTAGGAGGGAGAAACACCTGCTGTCCCAAAGTATATCCGCAGTAATAATAAATTTCAGAATCAGATCAGTAAGGTTTCGTAGGTGGAATCGATGCTTTAGTGCCTTATAGTTTAGCTAGGAAGCCTAGGTGGCTTACCCACACTTTGCAGGGGGAAAAGGCCGATCCTAAAACGTCTTTCCAGGTGAGTCATCCTCCTAAGAATTTTCCTAATTATTTTGCAGTGATGTCTGCCATTGTTGATGCAGAGCCTTCCAGCTATGAGGAGGCAGCAAGTGAGAAGGTATGGTTGGCGGGATGCCGCGGTGGAGGAGTATAACTCCATCATGAAGAATGATGTGTGGGATATTTTGTAGTTCTCAGAAGGGAAGTCAGTGACTGAGTCCCGGTGGCTTTACAAGGTGAAGCATGCAGCTGATGGCAGTGTTGATAAGTCTAAGGCTCGGTTTGTAGCGAAAAGATTCCCCCATAAATAGGGAGTTTACTATGAGGAGACCTTCGCTCCGGTTGCCAGGTATACCTACATCAGATCTATCATGTCCTTAGCATCGGTTTTGGGTTGGTATCTATATCATATGGATGTTAAGACTGCATTTTTTCATGGACTGATTGAGGAGGAGGTTGACATAAAAAAGCTTATAGCTTTTTAGGTGCATGGGCATGAAACCCCAGTATGCCAACTAAATAAGGCCTTTATGGGCTAAAGCAGGCACCGCGTACCTGGTACCCAAGGATTAATGAGTACCTGATAGGTTTGGCCTTCACCAAAACTGCTGCAGATCCCAATCTTTATTATTTCTTTGATAGATATGATCTGTTTGTTTTGGTCTTGTATGTGGATGACTTGATACTACAGGGAGTTATGAGAAGCTCATAGCATGGTGCAAGATAGAGTTAGAACGCGAGTTCGACATGAAGCACATCGGTCTTATGCACTATTTCTTGGGTATGGAGGTTTAGCAAAGTCCAGTTCCTCGGACAGGGTAAGTATGCAGTTTAGAGTCTGAAGAGGTTTAAAATGATGGACTATGAACCCTGGGCTCTTCCCATGATATCTAATCTGAAGTTATAAACAGATTCAGATTTGGTAGACCCATCAGTGTACATACAGTTGATAGGTTCCCTCCTGTGTCTGGTAAATACCAGACCTTAATTTTGTTTGGCAGTAAACACATTGAACCATTATATGGTTGAGCCGAGTAAAATGAACTGGGTTGCCGCAAAGCATGTGCTCCGTTACTTGAAGGGAAACAGTGCATCATGGTCTGAGGTATGTAGGAGGTGGTGAGTTGATGCTACATGGTTTTGTATATTCTGACTAGGCTGGAGATGCAGGTGAAAAGAAGAGTACTTAAAGATGGCCTTTATCTAGGAGCTTTAGAACGGCTCAACTGCTTAGGTCAAATCGGGTTAATGAAGGCTGGGTGCTTAGTGGGACAAGTAATAAGGCAATAACTATTTACAAGCTTGATCTAACTAACTGATTGGCATTCTTGATAAGGCATCAACCCGTGTGACTTGATTGAAATGCCCCGAACTTAGGGATAACCGTCAATAAATTTTGGGATAACCTTAAAGAATTTCCCTTTTACTGTCTTAGAAGGGTTCGCAATCCTTCCTTTCTTTCCCTTTTCAGATAAAGATTGAGTAGTTAACCTCACAAAAGCAGCAGAGACAGTAGTTGCATAGGTGAAGACAGCTAGAACGGTATGGTAGCAGAGACAGCAGATCCTGAAGTAGATGCTGTTGAGTCAGCAGTTGGTTCAGCAGAAGTCGATGTAGCCGGTGATCCAGTAAATTATGCAATTCCAGGTCCAATTAAAAAACTCTAAGCATTTCCACCAGAAGCGATAGGGGTAGCCGCAGTTCAAGATCGATATTTAGATATCGTGCCAGAAATAAAGGTGTAAAATTCCCGGCCCATGAGCAGAAATAGTGCTCAAATAATTCGCAGGAGCAAGCACCAAGAGAGCAGTGGTAGATATTCTGGTAGCAGTAAATGAAAAGTGCATAAGTAAGGCAGCTGTAGAGATCAATAAGGTGCAAGCGGTGGCCAGAGTAAAATGAGAGGTCCAGATAGCTACCATTGTGCTGGCAGTGGATATAGCAATAAGGGAGCTACCTGGGGAGTCAAAGAGGCCGCTGAGAGACAAAAGGTAGTATAGATTCAATGTCTAAAAGTAAGTTAGCGGTGGGTGTGGAGAGTTCTAATTAGTGTGGTGGAATGGATATAAATTCTGTAGTTATAGAAGCAAGCTGATATCTGAATTAAAACGGAGCGGCTATAAATTCATAGTTCAAGCAGAGCAGCGCAAAGAGAAAGAGAGTCAATAAAGCCGTAAAATAAATCTCCATCATCAATCAAGTAGCAGTAAAGATCAATAAGGGAAAAGAAGCATCCAGAATCGCAAGGGTAAAGGCAGCTTACCTTATGAACGACGCCTACTTACCTCTTGCCTTTACAATCACTGGTGTTGAGTGGACATACATAAACCACTTTTTGCTTTTCCATGAGCAGATGGATTGTGGGTGCTTGGGGGAAGGATTCTTGAGCTTACCTTATTAACGTGATTAACGTGTCTTCTTATTGCTTACCTTAGCAACAACCTGCTACTGTGGGTGAGAATATGAACAACCTGCTCCAATGCTCTTACCACTTTATTTCTGACATCAACGCTGAAACTACCTGGTAGGTTCAAAACTTCACGCTAAGCCTTTATCATGAGCAGATAGAGAGATATTTTGTGGGGCAGGTAGGTCCGTATGATTGGCGGAGAAAAACAAATATGTATGCTGCTTGCCTTCCTTACCATGAGCAGATACTTACCCTGAAAAAACCCATGCGTGTAGGACATTGATGGTCGGACCCAAACAATACTTGACTCTTTACATGACCGGAACGGACGACGCCGCAGCTTACCTCAGGATAGTGAGAGGCATAGAAGAATAAGCATACTGCCAGCAGGAGCCTTGTGAGAATAGCCTGAAGCCTAGCAGGAAGGAGAAGGAGCCCGCCCAGGAACATCGGAAGATCCATAGCCCTAAGCCCTAGAGCCTTTTGATCACTGCCTGCTGAAGAGACAACTTGTTGGAGCATTTGAAGTCAGGTCCTCCCTTCATGCATCCATGCAATCCGGGCATGCATGTGTTTAAGTTCGTAGATTGAAGACCTTCCTTAAGTTGGACAGCTAAGTTATGGAGGGGGATCCTCTGTGCGTGGCATGGTAACTGCCCGTAATTAGCTAAAAGCAGTAGTAATAACTGCTTTTATTTATATTGGTTATTAGGTCTACTTTCGGCCGCTCTATGGATCTTGGAAAGGGGCAAGTAAGTGGCTGGCTTCAATAAGGGAAGTCATGTAGCGAGAGGTACGAAGTAGGCAAGTAGGTTGATTGAGTAACACCCACCCTTCCTTGGCCTTCGGCTTTGAGAGGGAGGGTTCTTAAGTAACGCTATTGACGCTGCTCTTTTCTTAAAGGCTCGAAGTGAAAGTCAGCCTTCTTTACAATAGTCGCATCACGATAATATCTATATTGCTTTCCATAATTGTTGCCATAAGACTGCGTTGCTTGCCAAGCTTTTGATTCCCGATTTAGCTTCCCATCCATTCCATCCAAGATAATCAATCCCATTCCAACGGCAGCGGTGAAAGGGAACACAACAACAGAGACAACAGAGGACAAGGTGAAGGATACAAAACTTAATACTTTACATCTGACGGGTACCATCTATAGGCGGCTCATCTTAATACCCCTACCTGGTAAGCTACTACTATAGCAGCAAGGGAACGGAAGACAGACATGGATGAGATAGATACTCCCAACACCAATAAGCCAGATGCTGCAGCAGGGGAACCAAATAGATTGGTATTTATCCATTGCCTCAGCTTCCATTCTTGCAAACGTAGAATTATTGAAGTCATATAATCTGTTAAGTACAGAAGGCCTTGAAAGGCCCTATTATAAGTCAACCTATAGGTGGATATTCTAAAGAGGTATCCGTCCCTCCCTGGACTTGTCTGGAGCTGTATGTATCACTATGCAGTAACCTCGCTAATGTTGGCTTTAGTATTGACTCGTATCATTATGGAATACTGTTTCGCTGCATGCATCTCTGCCCGGTATTGGTATCTCGGCAAGAAGGGCAAGTTGGATATCTCGGCGAAAAAAGAAGATCCAGACCACGATGATCATTATGATTATAATAATAACGGGTTTCACCCACCCCACATTTTTGAGTTCTGTTAGGTTCTTAGTAGCAGCCGGCGACCTCCATTTTTTCTTCTGCTTTACATAGCTTCTCACAAGGTCTCCTTGATAGTTGGAAGTTCTTCAGGAGTATGAAGAGCTGGAGGACTTTGTACCATCCATTCCAGTGTGGTTGGATTATGCTCAACAGCCCGGGGACTTGGAGCACATCTTTTGTTGTTTCCACCGCCTAAAGTGATTGTTACGACCACGAAGAAACGACGAATCCCAACTACGGATACATAAGGGCCGAAACTGCTAAGGGCATTCCATCCAGCGTAAGCATCTGGATAATCTGGAATGCGACGTGGCATACCCGAAAGCCCCAAG
>LPNX011236606.1:0-10689 GCA_001517045.1 Pseudotsuga menziesii | reverse complement strand
TTCCTTCTCTTCTGTCATCTATTTAAAAGTAATTCAAAGCTGAATAAAGAGGTTGGGGCATCCATCAGTGGGCATCAGTAAGTTGGGTAAGTGAGTCAATATCGGTTGGTAAAGAAGGTGGAGGATTAGTGGAAACACTTAAGTAAAGGCAAGTGGGCATAGAAAGGGTAGATGGTGAAGTTGAAAGTGCCTAAGGCAAGCCGCCCGTACAATCACTAAGTTTGTTTAGCAAGTATAGAAGGGGGGGCAGTTCTGACGATCCAAGGCGAGGAGCGGAGCCTTTCTTTCCTGTGCAACCCACTTCCATTAATAGTGTAGGCTTTCCCGGCCAGGTATTCCCTAAAAGTAAGAAGGGCATTGGAGTGGTTTGATTCTGTAAGCACTGTAGCTGGGGTTGCGCGAATACGCGGTAAGGAGTGCAGGTTTGGCGGTACTAAATACTAGAAATACGGCATAATAAAAAGGATGCATCCTATGAAGGTTTCTCAAGCCGGATATGACATATAAATCTAAAAGGTGGTATGGAGAAAGAACATCATATATAAAGGCCCGATCCGATCTAAACCGGTTCGGCTTCGTGATAAGGAAGATCCAATAATAAGTCTAGTAAATCATATCCCTGAATCCATCCACTAAATGGTGGGGTCTGGCACAAAGGGAAGGGTTGTTCTGTAAGCATTAAAGCTTGTAGTACTTTCAGGGTAAGGGTATGTATGACCTAAATATTCTTTCAGGATGGATGTCTAAACCTTGTCCGAAACGTTCAGCAAAAAGTAATCAGATGTATACTACGGGAAAACAGGGAAAACAGGATGGGGATATATGTATCACTCAACCTTACTTGGCCTCCTATCTGGGGATGTCTGGAATAAACCTTCTTTCAGTCAGTCTGTCTGTATCAACTTTTTTGAACACGCTCGGCAAACAGTCATTGTGACAAGAGCCCCATCCATATCCCTCAAAAGGTGAAGATGGGATGCTCCAAGAATATGAAACTGAAGGCGAGGTGGGTTCTAACGCGCATAAGATAAGGTTTATGAAGAATAAAAGTACCGTCCTATACTAGCCAAAAGGCGAGGGGACCTTACTTACCTTTTGTTTCTTATTTGTATACTCTTTCATATACGTAATTTATTTAGACAACTTTGATATTTAGATACTTCGCATTGGGTTCTTCTAACGAAGCCGAACCTTTAGGATTTGATTCTTTATACCCCCCCTCTATTTACTGGACAGGGCTGGTGCGGATGGCCGCGAACTGACCATGGCGAATATAATGCGGCTGTCAAGGGTAGCTCGGCAAGGATCGTTCATAGGGGAAGGGTAGTAAGGTCAAGGACCCTCAGACAAGGGTCTGCAGATCATAGGGTTTGTTCAGAGGGTAGGGAGGACAGGTCGTCAGAGGTCATAGGCGTAGGTTACAAGGGCTAGTCCAAAGTCAGCGGGATAAGTTTTCCCAAGGCTGAGTCTCAGTAGATTTCCAAGGCGTAGGTCTGAGGCATAGGTTTTCCCAAGGCTAATTCCGCTAGGTCTGTAGGATGAGCATTTATCAATTGGACTCGATTGATTCAAAAGAGATAATGGCCCCTACTAACTCAACGGCCGAGATAAAATAAAAGGGTCCCATCCTTTCCACCCATACACGAGAGAAGGAAGGAACCCAGCATAAACCCAGCATAAAAAAAGTTGTTGAGACAAGCTGTTTACATACAATGAAAGCTTCACACTGGCCCATATAAAGGAGAAGGCCCCTTTCACACATAAACAATTTATTAAATTGATTGCTGTCCCCTGGTCTCCATACCCAATTTACATGTGCCCTACGGGGTTGTATGTGATGCCAGGAGTCATTTCTTCTAGTAGTTTTCATATATAAATAAAGAGTGAAAGCCCTATAGTTAGGGCCTAGTCCATTGCATTATTCCATGTCACTAGTTAAAGCCTTAGTCTTAAGCTATTTAGACTATTTATTATATTTGTTGGCGAAGCCCGACTTACCAACTAGTTGCGCATTAGCCTTGATCTTAAGTAGTTCAATAGTATTATCCATTATTATTTATTTTTTAAGAGTTCCGTTCAAGCCTTAAGGTAAGTAAGTTCAAAAAGTCTATACATTCTTGGTATTTTAACTAGTATTCTTCCTTTTCCTTTCTCCCTGAGCTCCCAATCACACAGAGTAACAACCAATAGCAGTTGGATGGATCGTAGCGTGGGAACTTATTGATTCAACCAGGAATACAACGGTTGGCATACCTATGTAAACCCCTAAACTTATCGTTACAAACTACCTGCTAGAACTAAGACCTTTAGCTCTCCCTATATCACCTCGAGGAATGAATGCCTTGTAGGGAAGCATGCTATGATCCCCTTACTTACTGCCTTGCCCTATTTATTGGGTACCCACGTATTAAATTTATTGGTATAATGTTATCACTGATGGAGCCCTGCTTATACAATGAGTCATAAATTTGAACCTTGTACCTTCTCACCCTAGAGCATGGGCTTCAGCCAGGAAGGAAGACTCAGTGGGATCATTGGAATAACTAACTGCCCCGGATAGATTGAAATAAACAGCTGCCAGAACTTCAAAGACATGGATGGGATAAACTAAGTGAAATACATTAAATCAGCTAAAGCCCTCAATAACATGAGAGTTCGATAACCCGATTGAGGAGCGAAGCCTCAGACACTCTGAAAAATTTTTCAATATGGCTTTTACTACTTGGGAGCTTTTTCAACTTTGATGGAACTCTTATATATGGCCTTACTCCTTGTGACCACCTCCACGTGTAGAAATTTATTATTTGGAAGTTTTTTAGTAAACTACTTTTATCTGCATTGAAATGAAAGGAACCTTTCTCACTAAAAGTTTGCAGCTTATTTACATGGACTAAGGCACTTATTTACCGATTTTATTGAATTTACGCTATACCCCCAACTCTCTTGGGAGAGCTGTCAGAGAATGAATTGTGGAGCCTATCACATTGGATCTCAGAAATAACGTTATGTCACTGGATGTAGAGATGGAATTATAGGATTTTAACAATGGACAAGTTAAACGTCTCGCAATATTGCATATAGTAAGTAATAGGTTGTAGCAGGTATGGTACTAAGGCTTTTTATTAAACTCGGAAATATTTTGAACAGAATGGAGACTACTCTATTTCTTATTCTTTTCTTGTTAAACTAGTTGCATAGAAGTTCTCATTTCTTTGTGGAACACGGACGGACACACAAAATAAACAGATTGTTTTTAGCACGAACGCATGGAGAAGTTTTATTAATTTCACTTAGCAGATGTAGAAATGGAATTAGATCTGTTAGGTCTCTCTATTGGCTCCTGGCTTTAGTGGATTGACAGCATAAACTTAATTATAACTAAGATTGCACTATTTTTCTGCTTTTCATGGCCAGGAGCGCTAAGCCGCTGGCCCAACCTAAGAAGGGCCAGGACTTATCCATGCGCCTTAAACATGTTTATTTGTAAATGTCTGATAAGTGTATCTCTAAATGAAACTATGAATTAGCACTTGTTGCCAAGATTGGGTGGCTTTTAAGACCTTTCATTTTCTCATTTTGCCTATATTAAAAAATATGATGAACTAAAAAACTTGAAGTTCGATATAGAACGGCTCTTATAACAACTATAGTTCCACTAGTTGGTCTAAGTTATAAATAGAACGACTATATATAGTGCTTAGCTTGAGTTAATAAGCTGTATAACGACTAGCTCTAATCTCTGTGCTGCTTAGCCTCTCTGTAGTGCGGACTGGACTCTATGTAGTGCGATAAGGACTATTAGTTCAATAATACTTTTTATATTAACCCTTGATCTTAACCCTTTAAAGCTCTTTCCACCTATTCCCAATAGATTAAATGGGTCTGAAGTGTATAACTTAGCTTCGCCATCCATAGAGTTACTTTGCTAGGTTAGGCTAGCAAAAAGATATAAATATATCTTATAATAATAATGATAGCTAGAACAACTATTTCGCCTTTGGCGAAGCCTGACACTAGTCCAACTAGTTGCATTAATTTGTGATAGAGCCAATAGAGATTAACAAAGCCCACAGATACCAAAATGGGTGGAATTAAAGATGGCGTCAAAACAGATCACCCTTCAAATACGAAACACAGAAATGTTCCTACCTGAGTAGGTGCGCTGGATTGCATGGGTTGGCAAAAAAGGCTCGACTTGAGCTGGAAGAATGAGAATAATAGATAGGCTCTCCGGCTGCTTGCTGGCTGGAATAATTAAATGAAAAGAAGTAGGTTCACTTTCGATCCGAATAGAATCTTGAAAGGAGGAGGGAGAAACAAAGCTTGCTATAAGTTGTTGAGCTTATTATATTATAATATATATATATTTCAGTATTTGCTCTGCTTATACTGGAATCATAGTTATGCTTATACTGGGTCTTATAGTCCTACTCTATATTGATCGAGAGAGCTTGAGCAGTTTGAAAAGGGTCTATCTATTTCGACCGACCGAATGGATAACTTAGATATATTGATGGCTGGCTGATGGATAGACCTTTGAACACAAATGTGTCCTATGACCCCCTCTCAAACAAGCAAGTAGGATGAGTAGGCTTTGAAGGGATGAATCATGCACTAGCTAATCAATGAGCTCTGGATAAAATACATAGATAGAGCTCTGGGCTTGGCTTAGATGATAGCTTCTAAATGACTGGACCAAGGCCCGGTTTGGCTGATCGATACATGATCACATGCACCATTGAACATCGATTACCTAACCTATATCTTAGACTGATAGATTTTACTCTGGTCTAGATCTTCAAACACATTTGTTGGACATAGATGATCATCGGGCAGAGTGTCTGTCTGGTTTGACCGTAGTGCTTGCTTGCTCGAACATGTTCTTTCATCAAAGCACATATAGGTAGATCAGGACAGAATGATAGACAGAGTAGGGGGGGTTATATGCTTCATGCGTACAAACGTTAAAGGTGTAAGATTACGTAATGGATGCATGGTTCAATCTGGCTAATAAATATGATATAATATGGGTGCGAAGCTATCATCATCAAGAGAATCTAAGATCAAGACTAGTTACTGGTAACAAAGAAGGTGGTTAATACGTATGATGATAATGAGTCAGATGATGACGGGTTGAAAGCGATTGAATATAATGCATACATACAATAGATTAAAAAAAGATGTATATAGTAATGGAAGTTATTGTTTGCCCTACATATGAGGTGTGCTTGATCGGGAATGATGTAGTGTGATGAATGAATTAGGGGAATAGGTTCATATTCTATAGCATCCATAGGAGGGGATAGCATCATCCATCCGTAGGGGTTTTATCATCGATCTAAGATTTGAAAACTGCTGTAGAGAGATCTAGCACTTTATTATATATGTTACTACCAAAAGAAACTTTGCAACCCATAATTTCCTCCCCTCGAGTGCCTTTCGGCCCTTCGGTTGCAGGTACATGGATACCACTAGATAGATCAGATAGACAGATAGATAGAGACTGATTATGAATGACAAGTGCATAGATAGAGGCAGATCAGTACCCCATCACCCCACCCGCAGAAGTCCAGCTACATATGAATGAACGAATACAAGACCTCTCTGGATGCTGAGGGATTACGACAGGATACGAACCCAACACAAATGCCAACCAGCGGGATACTCTAATGATCAGCGAGGGACACATTATGGGTTATTTAAAACGAAACAAAACAATAAAATTTCTCTCACATGATCCGTCTTGTCATCGCGGCTACTCTATCTGTTGCTGGTAAGTTATAAATACTTCTTCCATGCAATCCAATAGTTGATCACAGCACGTGGGACAATATTAAAGAACTACTTTAGGATTCATTTCCGACATTCCTTTGCTCTTGTTTGTTGCTTTGTTAAAAAAGGTTGGGGAGGGATGGAAATAACCGAGGAAAAGGGACGTAAATATACAGATGCAAGGGTTTTTTATCCCTACTCACTTAGCTGGCCTATCGAGAATCTAACGAATTGAATAATGATAGCCGCCTCGATCTACCTGCCTTTTTGAAGGGTTTTCAGATGAGAATGAAAGCATATGTGTGTGTGCCACTAGAAACATTCTAAGGCACTTTTAACCTATAGATAGGTTTGGGAGTGGTCGGGCAGGGATCGTTGATTTGTTCATCTGGATCTTCGGGCGGGTATGGGACTAATAGAGCCTTTGAGCTTATTATGGTTCTCTACTGCGACTGGCCCGCCTTTCTTTATCTAAGGTGGGACGACTCCTATTTTTGTTTGGTTCTTCCGGGAGGTTTTTGAGAATGCTGCTCCTAAAGTAAGGGCCAGTCCGTAGGCCTTTTGTTCAGTACGCTATGCTAAAGGGTCTAAGGAAGGGTCTTTATACACTCGACTTTTAAGGGGTTCTCTCCCAAACTACCAACTCCCTTCATAACTGCTCTGGAACTGCCTCACCCTTGTTGAGAAAAGCGGGAAATTTTTTAGTAATAAGGTGGCGTGGAAGCAAGGTAACGAGCTGGCTCTATTTTATCGCTTATATTATCTATTCCCACCCAACCGTGAAAAGCACTTGCATAATTACATATAGAAAAGAATGAGCAGCCCTGAGCTAGCTCCTCTCTATTTATTTCCACACAACCGGAACAAAAAAACACCTACCCCGATGCGGGTAACTTCGTTCCTTCAATTCACAAACACCGAATCTAGCATAATTACATATATAAAGAGCGAACATTGATTCACCAAGAAATCGCTAGTTTCTCTCTGGTCGGAAAGGGATCAAGCACTAAGGCGGGCGCCAAAGAAAGGCGTAATTACATATAGAAAGAATGAGCAGCCCTGAGCATTCCCTTTCCCCTCCTTTGTTGGGAAAGCGGCTCCGCCCCAAAGTGAAAACGTTGCCCACAGAACTCCCACGGCGAGTTGGTAACCAGCGCAAGTATACTACGAGGCTACTATGCTTTCAACCTTCGACTCACAGCGATCTTCCAGTCATTATTTATATATGTAATTATGCGATATGTAATTATGCGAGGGTCATTATTTATATATGTAATTATGCCTTGCACAATTTGACTATTAACTGAGAGCAAATTTATACCTACTCTAGAACAAGTGCACCCACAAGTCCCACATCGCTTGAGTCAAGACTCGCCTAAGGCAGCTATAGGGGGAATCTCTTTTAGGAACCCTAGGAAGGTCTCCTCGAGCAAGCAAGCCCTACACAAATTTTCACAACTTCAAAACCATAAAGCGTAAGGGAAGGTATTCCAATTTAGGTGATGCGGAAAGGATAAAAAATGAGTAGGAATAAAACATATCTGTTCTGGCTGGGTGCTCTAAGTTTGCCTGAAAAGGCATACTTATTAAATTCACATTGGGCTCTCAATCTACCTAATGGGTGTCTACCGCCATACCCAAACCCGACACTATACGTGATAAAGGAATAATGACAGTTCAGGGAAGGAAATCTATGGTGCGGGGGGACTCGCTGGCGGGCCTATCTTAGCGAATACCCCAAAAAAACCCTATATAAGTGACGGGGGCGCAGAGGATATAAAAGGAGCTCCACTATGTCAGTAAGGTCTGGCCCGCGAGGTCATAAACTAAGATCACTTGCTAACCAATATATTATAATGATAAAGAAAGCGCCAATCATGCGTTAATAACTAGTATGTTAATCAGTAGTTCTTAGATCAGGAGGGGCTCTTCGTCCGGGGTAAGTATTAAAGTATATCTAAGCTTATATATAATGACTACCAGAAAACTACTTTTAAGTAATGACTTGTCTCATGCTCCTCTGCATCTTGCATAAGATAGCATAAAGCCAAGGAAGTAAGGCTTCCATAAATGGTCTATATTGGCGTCGTAGGCCTGTTTGGATAACTCTATTTCATAGTAATGACTCAGATTAAGGCTGATAAGTAATTACACTGGAGTCATATAAGATAGAATAAAGCCCAGGAAGTAAGTTCTCCATTCCATAGTAAGCCTTATTCTCTCTCGATATAACCCTGTATACGAGTTAGAGAATGAGCAAGTTACAGCGCATCACTCAACTCATAAAATACTGCATTTTCGCGAAATCCCTTGAGAAGCTTTCCCCTGCTCTTTGTCACCCGAGGTATCAAGTCGGCTATTAGCTAAGGGCTTATCTTTCATCGAGGTCCTCCCCTTCCTTATTATAAGACGTCTCATATGTAAATACGTAATTAAGCACCGCGTCATGCATAGAAAAATAATAACATAGATAATATAAGAGGGCTCTCAAGGAAGCTAGACTCCGCCTCCCTCCTTATGTATGTAAGGTGCCTTGCCATGCCTTATGTAACGAAGTCGCCTGGTCCCATGCCTGAAAGAAAGCTAGGACTTGAAGGGTCAATAAGTTTTTTTATAGAGTTCGGTATCGTCAGATAGGGAGAGGGGAGGAATAAATATAGGGAATAGGCAATACCAGCTCTGCCTAGCTAGCTACGTAACCAACCCTTCGCTCTGTTCAGGTTCCGCTAGAAGGTTTGCTCAGCTTAGGTAAGGTTCTTTACCTACCTCCCTTCCCGTCAAAAGCAGAGCTCTCTCTATGGGTGGAATTTCTTACGCGTTTATTTCCACAGCGAAGCGAGATCGTCCTCCTGACTTTCGGTAGGGTTCCTATTTATTGGATTGGGCAGTCACTCACTATGTGTTCACTGTAGTAGACCCAAGTATATAGGATCTTTTTTTTAGTAATGTTCCGGGAGTTAAGTGAGTGGAGTGGAGTGGGATGGGATGGGGGACCTGCGGCGTTTTCTCCGTGGAGCTCTCTCTCTGCAGTTAGAAAGAAAAGAAGATTTTACCTGTCTGTAGAAGTGTAGTCTTATCGACCGAATGGAAGCGGTTGCCCAGTTAATTATCCTTTAAATCGGGGTCAAAGCATCCTCGTTGGAAAGTCAGCCTATTTAAGAGTTGCATAGACAGTTCGAAAGCCACCAGTCCTAGTTCCGGGATAGGTAGGAGCAATTGCATTTTACCAAGCAAGCCTAGCATCTCAGTCCTTCCAGATCGAGAGTCAAAGCTTCTCCGGCATCTCTTCTTAACTAACATATTGCTACTTCAATATTCTGCTTCGATAACCAAACTAAGGACTTTTCAATTCGAGTGGATTAAGTTGTGTATCTAGAACATGTTGTTGCATTACCCACATATTCACCTTATGAGGTAGAGTCAACGGAGAAAGCAACACAAGAGACGGAGGCAAAGATAGCAGCAAAGATGGGCAAATCAGTAGCAGTGGTTGGATATCCAGTTGGAGAGCTAGTAACCTGGGTTGAACCAAAAGAAGCTAGACCTTAGCCTGAGGCGATTTATGGTGAAACCATTGTTGGATTCATATATACATAGGGTTCTCTGCTTGACCATCCATCCCATCCAGCCATGTATCATAAGTTCTGGCTGTTGAGAATTACCTAACACAAAAATACTTGGTATGGTATATGATTAGACGCATATATAACAAGCATAATATATATACTCAATAAATTTTATTTGCTGGTATTATTTTTGTATGAGTTGTTCCATCATCGATTCAGGCTGTCGATTGCCTCCCCCAAAATATTATTTTGTTCCTAGTAGTTATGGGTATAGGTTTGTCATGTTTATATAATGTTTTGCCTGGTCTTACCACCAGGATTATAAGCCCCTCCCGTGGAGTGCTGTGGCGGCTGGCTGAATGCGAACATACTTTCAATGGCTAAAATAATATGGACAGAAAGTGGAAGGCGTTGGTAAGAGGGTAAGTCAGGTCCCAAGGCAGAGGGGGCTTAGGCTCAGTGTCCGGCTGTTTCCAAAGAGGTGAGAGGCGTAGGATCTAAAGGCTATTCAAAAGGAGGGCAGACCTCTATCCAGGAGGCTAAATAAGCCAACCAGTGTGCCCTTATTCTCTATCTAGCCTGCATCCAACTCGCAATCAATCAGCAGTGAGGATCCAGCTCAACCTAAAAGCAACTGATTCCATTCTGCCATAGAGAAACGCCACGAACAATATGTCATTCTTAACTAATAAAACTTACTTTGAGTGCTCAAATGATAGACTCTTCCTTTCCTGCACTGAGAAGAGTTGCAGCACTGACCGGACAGAGCTTATAGGCACTGACTTGTTTCTCGCCCAGTCCAAGTAGCCAAGCCAATTAGCGTAGCAGCCAGAGTTTAGTAGCCTGGTAGCTGCTCAGCCGAGTAGGCCAACTAGGAGATTCAAATGTTTCGTAGCGTTAAATGAATTCGAGGTATAGCTGGAGGTATCAAGTATAGATCTCGGTCTTGGTGTCTGCATGCAACAACCTCTTTTTTTCTATGTATGTCCGGTGGACAATGCATTCCAGTATCTATCTCTCTTTTGCACCACTGATTCCGGTATCTATATGTTTTCAATGCTATGAATCTGAATCTTTTTTCTATATACATAACGTCTACTTCACTTCATCTCTTTATTTTATTGTTCGCTCAGCTTCCATCTTTCTTTCACTGAACATCACTTAATTGAGTGGACTTCACTTCTGTCCCCTTTGGCCGCTCTTCCCGGCCAGCCAAAGCAGAAGACTCAACAGTATCCGTGCACCTACCTCACTCACTTAAATCTCTCGGGTCTCCCGTGATGGGTACTTAATTTTCTTTTTCGGGTATGACATATGAGTCTAATTATTATGGGACTAATGCTCCCCCCCC
>LPNX011236605.1:39857-54722 GCA_001517045.1 Pseudotsuga menziesii | reverse complement strand
TGAGAAATTATAAATAACCTGACTGGCCTGCGGAGTCAGAATGTTGCACCTTGAGGATTAGCTCATCTTCAGACTAAGGCATGGTGGTGGCCACTTCTTTGGTGATACTGGGTAGGGGATATTGAAAAATCCAATCCAAGAGGATAAGTCCTTTGAGTTTTATCTTACACAAACTACATCGTCGACACCACTCATGGATATTATATCTAATATGTGTGGCATTGGTTTGGCGACAACCGGTTCAAAAATTGACCCTAGTGTCGTGAGCAACTGGTTATTGAAAAAGGGTGAAAAAAGCTTTGGCTATCAACTCAAAGGTGGTATGAGTACCAACTGTTTCTTCAATTTACCATTGCACCAACCCGGAAGAAATACTGTTAATGAGGCAAGTTATAAGGAAGAATGGTGACCCTTACAACGGAGGGGGAGGAAGGGAACAGAGTACATATCCATGGATGACTGGCTCTTTTAGTCCATATCTTCTCTGATGGGTGAGTGTCAATTAATATCTTTGGTAGACGTTCTCTAACCAAGGAAGGCAAAAGATATGATATCCATTAGCCCTTTGATAATATGGATGGCGAGGTTAATTCAAAAAGCTTATCCGGGGGGGTTATTTCCTCTAATGAATAGTACAGGAATAAGGCACGGAGTGGAGTATTTTCTTTCTGGGATAGAGAAGGATAAAGTAAAGGTCTGGTCCTACCTTCCAAGCTTATCGGCCCTATCAATGACTAAAGGAGATCTCGATGTTGCCTATCACTTTTCAATTGACCTGGTCGGTCACTTTCACCTGCCAGTTGGAGAGGTACGTGAAAAAGGTAAAGGAGGGAGGGTTCCGCTGTGAAGCTGACACGCTCAAGGAGGGAGGGTTATGCTGTGACGCTGTGACGCTGAACGGGGAGATAGTTGGTAATTATCCTTTTCTTTATTATAGTAATTACGTTTTAGCAAAGAGAGTAAAACCAATACCTATTAATTACACCAATACCTTGAGGATTGGATAGGCACTAGTCTTGGTCCACCATCCCTTTATTTATAAAGTATATCATTCATGTTTTGCTAAGTCTAATTTTCCATCCATTTTGAGCTTTCATTGTATAGGCTTAGTAATCCTATCTTTAGGGATTCCCCCCTTGAGGAGGAGAGCTGGTCTAAAGAGTGGGAGGTTTTTTTTGTGGTGACAATGGAAAACCCCTCTGAGTTCCTCTCATTTTTGACTTGTGTTTTAGGGCTTTACCACTTAAGGTGCAGGTTTGGGAGGTCACAGGTCCCTAGTTCGTTCTGCCTTTGCAAGGATTTGGCAGTGCTAATTATGGTCGCAGGCAGGCTCGACTAAAAGGAGAGGGTTTCTTCCTTCCCCTCCTTTGTCGGGAAAGAGCGTAGCACCTTATGGCTTTCAATCTTAAGACCTTAGGACATGGGACTAAGACTGGAAGTATATAGGGCCTTACTCCGTTTACTAAGACTAATTAATGAATTTATGAACATGACCTTTTCTATAAGTTTACCCAACATCGAAATACATACGATACTCACATCTATATGTTGAAAAGGAAGCAACCTGTAACCTAGGGCCTTGTACCAGAACCCTGTTGATTCACAATCTAAAAAGCTAAATAGCTTAGTCCCATTTCTTATGGATAGGAGCTGGATTATTAGGATTCTGTAGCTTTATTACTTACGATGCACCTAAGGATCTTCGAAAGACACATGGGTGATACTTCCGTATCTAGTTCGGTAATGCCAGTCACAAGATCAAGAAAGAAATATCTAGGATATTAGAAGTAGCTTACTATAGGGCTATCAGTTCTCATAAAAGGGCTATCAGTTCTCATAAAAGGGCTATCAGTTCTCATAAAAAGGGCTATCAGTTCTCATAAAAAGGTTGGTTCCAGCTCGTTATTCCTACTTCTGAGCTGACTTATACACCTAGGATGAAGACACCTAGTAGAGTACACCTACGAGTACACCGACATTCAAGGGAGGAACACCTAGCTAGGAGGAAACCTACATTCTGAATTAATGGGAGAACACCTAAGACAGATGGATGCCACCAATCAGACAGATGGACACTTCTGTAGCCAAGGATAAGGTAGGTAGCCAAGGATGTCGCCAAGGAAAGAATAGAACTTAGAACTAAAGGAAAGATGAAATAATAGAACTAAAGAGCTCTAGTGACCCGTCTATAACTGTTCAATTTACCCGATCAATTTAACCTTTAGGAGACCTATGGGTTAAAGAGATTCTATAGGTTATACTTCTACTCCTTCAGTATAGGTAAAGGGCAGGGTCAAGGGCAGATAGAAGAGGTCATAGGTAGATACTATAATATAGTATATGAAAGGTTCTAAAGGTAATGCCACCGTATAGGAAAAGACGATATATAAAATAAGGAAGGGTGATGAGGGTTTCAAATAATAGGCTCTAATAAATAGTGAAAGGTAAATAGAAGAGGTAAGAGATAAAGGACCTCCGGGTCCTTGTTGATTCCCCATCGGATCACTTAGGAGAGTAAGAAACCCCATTGGATTGGATGTCCATTGGCTTATTATCCTCCCTTCCCAATCTATAGGGAAATGTCATGAGAGGATACTCATCGTCCCCCCAAAAGAGGAGATTTGAATAGAAAACAAAATGATATCCCTCTCCCTTTGGTCGAGCAACTCCGGTTGGGTGGGAATAGATAAATAAAAGAATCATAAGTCCAAACTTCTTGCCTGGTGGGATTCTATTGCCAAATACCGGGTATTCTATTGTGGGGAATTACTACCTTTGGAGTAAGGCCATACGGAGAGACTGCCTTTTTTGAAGTCCACAATAATGGTAACAACCTATGCATATGACCTATTGGGAACTTCCTTAAACTCAGCCTTACTTAGTGAATATTATACTCATCCCTACTGCCTTGGGTTGGAATAGCCTTTTGAAGTAGCCCTCTCGGTTTTAGACCAGAAACCTCTCAGAGAGAAGGTACTAGAGCTCTTCAGGGAGGGTAGGTTGTTGATTGAGGAGCCAAGTTCCCACCAGAAAATGGAGATAGTGAAGTTAACCAACCAAGTAGGCACGAATAGAATACTGAATATGCCGCCGTATAGGAGAGACCAGAGGGATAAAGAGTTCACAGTGTGAGGGGCCAATTACCCTATCAAAACTTTGAAAGAATGGAGAAGACTGGCTTTTACTTGGCTTGAATAAAGATCTATACATATTCTACCAGCATATCTATGTTTCACTTTTCATTTATTGTGTTTGTTATTCCTAACACACTGAGCAAAGCTATATATACTACAGATACACTTACTTTTAGCATTATTCTTACACTAGCTATTACTTATGAGGTTCCGCAACCAACCAATAGGGGTTGGCACAATCAGGTGAGGTGAGTTAGGCCGGTTGTGAGCCAGTCATTCTGGGAGTCGAACTTGAGGCCTGTAACTTGAAACCTGGACCACAATAGGAACAGAGCATGAGCCCTTCAATCAATTTACAATTCACATTGATACATTCACCCTACAAGCCAAATACCTTAACGAGTGGCCTTAACACACATCCAAGAGAAGAGGGGTGGTCCCACAAACAAATTGAACCTAGCTTACCCCTACGGAACCTATCCCATAGTTACCATAAAAAGACCTCCAAGGATATTTTCCTAATAAGGATTCCGAGTTGGCTGGCCGGTAAGGAAGCGGACAAAGGTAAAACTTATTAGTCTTCAAAGAGGGGCGAGTTCAACTTATCCATCTGCCAATAGCATGTAACCATCAAGGGCTAATATTTAGTTATCCCTATCGAGGTACATTCTCACGTCCCAATACGTGGTCTAATCTTTCGCCCCTATGCAAGGTCTAATCTAAACCCCTATGTTGGTATCTACCCTCGACCCTACCCCCTCACTTACTGGTACGGATCACAAGGTTACTACATCAACTTGGATTGAAGGAATGATTCGACAATGCTTATTTACAAGGCACCTGTTTAGGAGGATCATGCAGACACACACAGCAGAGTGCTAGTCTCCGGTAGTGCTCGCAGGGAATAAACATAGCTGATGCCAGCAGATAGTGATTGATTGATCAATCCAACTTTATGCTTGCCGAAGAAGGGAAATAAGTCTCTTGCTTACTTACGAGAATTCCAAACCTAGGGACAGGAAACCCTCAAGTACAGAAGTGGCACTTACCTGTTTCTATTTTTCCGCCTGCTTAAGCCCAGAGCTTCCTGCCCGCCCAGTACCAGTCTGCGTAAGGCACAGTAACTCCACCCATTTAGGCACCTGCCCTTTCCGCCAAGTCCAACAGATGCTAGAAGCACCACCAATTGAAAAAGCATCCTAACCAGTTTGAGTTCCACGCCAGTGGTGAATCCGTGGTCTATTTCTTTGCTACTGATGGAAAAAGTGCTTTCGGGTAAACCCTGTCAGATCGAGATCTGCAACCTCTCTAGCTGCTTTCTTCTTTGCCTACACCTCTGTGATCCTTTATGCAAGTAAAGGTATAATCATGATCTCCCTCATTTCCCTACAATTCCACTGCACACATCATCTGGAAGAGTATTAGAGGAATGGCCTTTATGTATGTAATTCTTCGGACCTCGCAAAGTGGTCAAAGTCAAATTATAAGTGGCATTTACCTGAGAGAACTAAGGCACACTTTGAGACACAGAATCGGGTGGGATTAGTTCATCCTGTCTGGACTTGGACCTTGAAACCTCGCTGCTGCACCTACCTTTTATTGGTTAATCGACTTACTCACGCACGGAATTGATCGATCAATGTTGCTTATGTAGATTCGTTTCGATGTAGCTCCCCGCTTTTTATGGAAAAAGACAATTTCTCTTTATTATTATGTGCCCACTCCGACACCTTCTAAACGAAATCATAGACGTTATGTTCCTTAGCGAGACCCCTTAGGAAGCTAAACCCTCATTATAGAAGTATAAGTAGTAGTGAGAGCCCCCAATCCTGAGACCGGTCAAGTGGCCGCCAGAGTGAGTACCACCCCGGTAGCGGAGACTATAAGATCCATGACCAGCTGCCCCCCCTCCAAGAGAAGAGATATAAGAGATAGCGGTAATAATCCTTGTTCCGGTGGTGAGCGTGCCTAGGCCGTAACAATGTTCTGTGCCTGTGAATGAAACCTAGGATAAGTAGACAA
Source organism: Pseudotsuga menziesii (assembly GCA_001517045.1). Taxonomy (NCBI): domain Eukaryota; kingdom Viridiplantae; phylum Streptophyta; class Pinopsida; order Pinales; family Pinaceae; genus Pseudotsuga; species Pseudotsuga menziesii. Next base: position 49,566 of record LPNX011236605.1, on the reverse strand, counting down.
GTAGGTGATCCCAGTAGTAAATAACTTAACCCTCGTGTGTGAGTAGTGCAAGTACATTAGGTAACAATGAAAATAGCTAATCATCAATTACCTAGTAAATACAGTCAAACCAATTGATAAACTAGTAAATAGAGTCAAAAGTGAAGTCCAACCAAAGAATCCAATAAAAAGCCTAGACAAAAAGAAGTAAATAAAGTAGAACCAATCAATCCATCTAATCACCGATAAAATCACCAATTAAATAACCAATTAATATAACAGGTCAATAAAGTAAAACCAATAAATACCCAAACTGAATCGGTCACACTAAGGATCAATATGGTAGTTGTTCCATTTAACCCAATGTAGAAGTGAGCATCTTTCTCGGAGGATGGCTGGGTTCCGAATGAGCTCCAGTCCATATAGATTGGTACCGTCTGTGGTCCCAATTCCTATATTTCCTGTGTTCCTCGGGAGATTTTTAGGTTCTTGGTCCTTTCCAGCCAGTGTGTGCTTACTTTAGGTCCCTGAGTCTGGAATCAGTCTTGATGGCTTGTTCTGATCGTCCGGTTCTCCCGCATCAAGTGCAGTCGGTCAGTGGTTATTGCGTGACGCTTCATGCAAAAGCAGACTGGTGAATCTGCCTTATATACCATGCAGTCTCGAGTTCACTGCTGCTTATTTTACTCTCCGTTCATGATGAATTGCCACTGCCCATTTCCCTACATCCTTAAGGCACAACTTTTGTAATGAATAGGGATCAATAAATAGGTGGAGTGCTCGGCTGGCTGATAGATAGGAGCATATTACTGCACTCATAACTCGAGTGGTGTAGTTATAGACACATCTAGATCAGTTGCGAACTCAGTATGACTAGGTTACACAGACCATGGTATAGTTAATTATGATAACTGGGGCCAGGTAAGGGTATAGGATAGGTAGTAGATATCACACGAATAGAGTGCCCTCCTAGATATCTAGTAGCAAAGGCCATCCAACTGTGCAGGACTAAGACACACGGCAGGATATATAGGTATAGCCCATAGCTCCATATGTAGTGCTACGACACTATAGCATAGATATAGGGTAGATAGCAATGATCATAGGTAAGAGAGATTAGTAAGTATATTCGCTATATAGAGGTATAGTAGTATCACAGGCTATACTAGAGTGATCCAATACATTATCACAATACAACAGGGTTGCTCCCAGATAGTAGGGAATAATGTGAGGTGACTACCTTATACAGGGGGGTACTCGTAGGTATAGTAATAGGGATCACAGTTGTGGGAGATATATTTAGAGTGGTACGAGATCATAAAAGTTGCCTACACCCCCTCCCCGTGCTCTAGCCAACCAAACTCCCACTGGGCACCTTGTGTATTTCTCTTTTGCAAGATATCCCATGTAAGAGCCTTATTATTAAGTAATAACCACACGAATATGCGTGATTTGGATGGATAACCTCCAAACCTTCTTCCACCACCAATGCTGCGGCTCCACATCCCCTTGCTTCGCAAGTGCCTTTTAACCCTCTTTGGAGTATAATCCCCTGAAGGATTCAGTGACCAAACCAGGGTATCCTCTTCATCCTTTAGTCGAACAAAACTGGTCCTGAGTTTGCCAATATAGCGCTCCCGTATGACAGAATCATCCTCTCTCGGGCCCAACTCTCTCCCTGTAAGCCATTCTTGATGCCAGATAGTAGTCAGATTTGCATTAGCTATCTGAGACAAGCTAATTATACCTCTCTATTTAAAGTGAATAATTATATGAGCTGGGAGCCTATAGTCTTCACCACATCCAATCCATGGATCTAGTCCAACTTTCATCTTTGTTCCTCTACCAACCCTCCATATCAACCAGTTGCCTACCAATGGGAAGGCTACCACAACAGCTTTCCAAATGATATAAATATTCTGCATACTCTTTACAGGGTTTATCAGCCAATCATCTAATGAATCAGGAAATAGATATATTTCTCTTACCACTTTGCACCATAACCCTTTCTTCTGAAGAAGTCTCCAAGCACCATATTAATGCAGCCAATGCTTTTTATAATAAAATAAGAAGAGATTCTTTAGGCCCCAACCCCTTAGGCTTTTGGAACAGCTAATTTTTTCCAGTTTACCAGTGGTAGCCCTTTCTTGTCTCTACTTCCTTACCAAATCTATTTTCAACATAACCTTCTAATCATTTCCAAAACACCTTTTGGTATCCAAGACAGGGACATCCAATAGACAGGGATAGCATCTAATATTGATTTAACCAATACCAACCTCCCTCCTCTGGATAGCCAACGATTACACCACAAATTGAATCTCTTTTCCACTTTAGCGGTGCTCTTCTATATAATCACCACAAAGGTACATGCTCCCATATCCAAATCCATAATAATGAGACACCTGCTACTGATTTCATTTTGCACTCCGCCCATGCATCTAAATAATTGTTAAGTACCCTTAGTATCATATGTCCTAGAGCATACCTTGTCTGTTGTGTTACCATCCTCCTGATCAAGGGAACTAGGCCTCCACCTATAATGTTTCCATGATGCGCGCTAGTAGCTACAACCACCAAAGCTACCACAATCCTGGCACTGGGACCTTAAGGAGACTCTCTCTCAAAGATCTTATCATTGATCCCAGCATTGCCCTTCCACGTATAAGATATAACTCACCCACACATGTACTCCAACTAATCACTGATCCACTGTCCACCACGCATATCTTCCATCTAAAGCCTAACTCCTATAACGGTAAACTGTAAAATATACAAAATGTGCTCTGGGTGGGATCTTACCCTAAGGTATAAGAAAGGTATACTGATAAGGATCCCAATAACTGTCAAACTATACCAACTGCTCTGGCACTATAGTGATGGCATCCCACCACATGGCTGCCTCTAAACCTATATCCCTTATAAGCTATAAGTCAGCACTGTACTACCTTAATGTATCACCTCTCCTCTCTTTAAGGATCTCATCACAAACATACCCCCTAGTTGCCTTCAGAAAATGAGTAACTACTATCTCCCCTCTGCTAATGAAAGCATACCTTCATACATACGCTAGACGATTACTTCACCTCAAGAATACGGAGTGACGCTACGTCCAATACGCCCATGGGCCTTACCGCTCCAAGGAGCCAGAAAATTGATTGGATAAGAACTTAATACAAACGGGAAATAAGCACGGCACATTGTTGTATGAAGCCCGACCAAACAAAATAAGGATAAATGTTTGCAGTCCCCATTTACAGAGTGAATGAGTGAAGGAAAGGCTTAAACAGAGGGAGGGGATAGTGAGGTATGGAATATTTCGTTTAATGGGAAATACGTAGTCTATTTTGTTTTTTCTTATTTGATTTTCTCAGTTTATAATTGTTGATTGGAATTTAAAGCAGGAAGAAGGCGGGCGTCTCTCAACACCCGGCGGAGTCAACACCAAACCTCGCTGACCGATTGTCCAATAACTAAGTTATTTCAGTCATTCTTGAGATATGTAATTACGCTTTTCCTTAAAAAAAGCTTATCAAAAACTAGGTTGTAAAACCACTTTTCCTAGAGGCAGATATACCCCGTTGGTCTGGACTTCAGCATCCATCTGTAACCCTCTCTAATCTCTCCTTCAGATCTTTTCGATATTCCTTCACCAATATTTCCTCTCGCTGGACTCTGTTCTAGCTTAAAACCTCTTCCTTTCAACCATTGGCTGGCCAGCTCTCCCTGCTTCTTCAATTTAGAAAACTCCTACAACCTTCCAGCTTCATTGCTTCCCTCATCATTTATTTCCCTCTGCATCCATTCACTTATCTTATTCACTGCGTGCATTTAAGCCTCCACCGGTCCATAATATCTGCCCTCCCCAGAACTCGTTCATACCTTGTTATATTCTCCACTCCCCCCATCATATTGATTCTTCTAACCCTTTAGCATTACCAGCATCCTTCCAGCCACCCCCAACACGGGGCATTTACTCAGCCATGCTTACGGGTTCAAAGGATAGCATACCGTCTTCAATAAATTTGACATATGTAAGAGATGCTTATTTAAAGAGAGCTTGCTTGAAGACCTTTGAGAGTGTATAGATGTCCCTCCTTATTGAAGCTCATGCATAACACTTTTCAATCCATGGTAACAGGGCCCAATGTGCGCAACCATTAAACTCCCAAAACAACATCACAACCTCGATAGAGGGCAGGGAACCATGAGTTCCTAATGGAATACACTCTATAAAGGAGGTCAGACACTCCATGATGGAGGCCAGGGAGCTATAAGAATTTGAATAGTGGGGGTTTTTACTGCTTTTCTTTTCACCCTGCCCAATAGGTGTTACAAAAGGTGTGGTGACCTACCATGCCCCAGTTCGACGTGAACTGTTCTCGATAACCAAGAGGTTATGTTATTAGTCTCTAACAGTTTCCATTATGGACTTAATTAAGGCAGTCTCTAATAAGGAAGAAGGCCTTACTCCATGGAACAATACTACTACCACTCTAGTTAAACAAGGTCTCCTTTCTTTTTATTAAGGGCAGGTCCGACAACAATCAATTATCATATAGTGTGGGAGCATACGATATTGCATATATACACGTTGACCTTTTCCATTCCTTTAAGGTGGATCTACAAAGTAAAACATGCAGCAGACGGGAGCGTGGAGAAGTACAAGGCACGCTTCGTGGACAAGGGGTTATCGCAGACAGAGGAGTAATATTATGAGGAGACTTTCGCCCCGGTGGCCAGATATACCTCTATTCGGGCTGTGATATCTATAGCAGCAGAGATGGGCTGGCAAGTACATCAGATGGATGTCAGCTTTTTTTCAACGGCATTATTGAGGAAGAGGTATACATAGAGCAGCCGGAGGGTTTTGAGGTTTGTGGGAGAGAGTACCATGTGTGCCGACTGAAGAAAGCACTATACGGTCTCAAACAGGCACCTCGAGCGTGTCGAGGATCAATAGGTATTTGCTGCATTTGGGGTAGGAGAGAGGCCTTTTATACTTGTTCTGTATGTTGATGATCTTTTATTTACGGGGGATGAGGATCTGATTGCTGACTGCAAGAGAAATATTGCCTTGGAGTTTGAGATGAAGGACTTGGGTGTTATGCATTACTTCCTAGGTTTGGAGGTGTTGCAGACAGAGGGACACTTCTTCGTAGGACAGGGGAAGTATACATTCCACTGTGGATCTAGTTACTTGCACTCACCTGCCGAGCGTTATTACATATATAAATATGAACTGTAAATCACCATTTTATCACTAGCATAATTACATATATAATGAGATAGAGGGTTATTCTACGGGTGCTTCGACAGGGTAAACTACTGAGGAAACTACGAGGCTTACATACAATACTGAGGTTATGCAACTTAGCGAAACACCAAACAGGTTGGCATTTGTTACCCGACTTCCCCCAATCTGGGATCCTGGAACAGACAACTGAGCATGTCCCATTATATATCTGATATATATTACTAACGAGCATGTCCAACCGACTCAACAACAACAAAAGTATATCAGCGCTGCCCCTCATAACTATGATTGGTCTTGGTGTCGTCAAGAACCTTGCTTGCTTTAAAGACCAGAATAAGGGTGAGGGCGAGCTTGTGAGATAGAGGCAGTTGAAGAGAGCTTCGAGGGGGCAAGGAAACAAGGTTATCCCAAAATTCTGAAGATTGCGGGGGTGCAAAAATGACGTCTATAACGAGGGGGGGGGAAATAGCTCAGATGGATTTAGGGGCTTTACATCTTGCAACTATAGATAAGGTCTACACAGCTAAGGATTAAGGGGCTATCCCAAGGTACAATCAAACCAGGGGGGCGGCCTTAACAACGGTGGCCCATTGGGGGGTATAGAGGACTATTATGGTTTTTAGGGATCCTACCAATGACTCTATACATGACATGGGCCTACTAAGATTAACATTATTACGGGGAGCCTATTTTACGGGTTATCTCTTCCCGGAAGGAGAACACCTTTCGCCTTAACGAGTGCATACAACAGCCATCATCAATCTGGGACTGGAACTTGCAGCGTATAAGCCAGGCTACCCGGACTAGGTTGAACAAAAGGGAGTCTAAAAACTAGGTACCCCATCTCTACGCGAGCTTAATGAAGGAGAATCTACCATCTCTTCTACGCTAGGTTTATCGAGCAGTCTTTTAATACCCGGCTAGTAGCTTCATGTAGAATAAATAAAAATATCATATGCCAGGTTATAAGAGTAAGCTTTTGCAATTGTTATTGATTTATACATTTCTATTTTACAAGTGCCCATAGCTTCAGCTGCTGATCCACCAATTTATGATCCAATGCCAATAACAGGGGCATTACCCGCATCCCCGCAGCATTCTATATTAGGGGTCCTAGGTCGAGATGGAGATCCATAGCAAAAGGCAAAGGCGAGGCACTTAAACCGGACGAATAGAACAAAGCAGGTTAACGGTTAACATGAAAGCCCACATGCTAGGTTTTTATAGTCAAAATTACCAGATCAGACGCAAAGGCTCACCTTGTAGAGTTTACCCATCCCATACATCAGGTTTAGATAGGATAAATTGCCACATACATATGCCGGGTTAATAGATACAGCTTCCATCATATAATACACTAGGAGGCCATGTAGGATAGTTTTCCAGTACCTAGGCTGTACCAAGCGGCTCTTCATACTCCTAATCCTGCCCCAAGTAAGAGCATAGTCTGGAGCACCTTATGAATTACCCTTAAAAAGATCTGCTTTGTTTGTTCCGGCCCTTTATTGGGTACAGGGCGAAGCAGGGCAGGGTTAGAAGGTGACCGCAGTGAGCAGTGTGCGCAGGGGAACGGACCAGAAGAGGGGTTATTCCGGCCCCGTCCGTCGTATCCAGAAGAGACGGAAGATTTGAACCAGGTCCCCAATCCCGAGCTCGCCTGCCTCCCCATATAAAGTAAGATAGCCCTTTCATCCAACCGGCCCGGCCCTTCGCTTCGATACTATAGGCAATAAATAGAATCTAGTAATAATAGAATATCAAATATCGTGCTAAAACTATAAAAATAGGATATTGTATCTGCACGAATTACTTACGTTAGAACTGCCCACCATCTGCACGAGAGACCTGACAAGGGTCCTACGATACAATTATAAACCCGCCAAGGGCCAGACCAGAGAACCTGATAACCCCCAATGCCTGGGGTTGCCTGGGGGTCATTGAACGCTGCTGCTTTACGATAGACCTACCTACCAGCCCAAGCCGGAGTTCTTATTGCTTACTATGTTCTCGCTTTTTATATGATGCATGCCACAAAAGAAATATCGTCGTCGGGACCAGACCCCTATTCCAGGGAAGGTGAGGCAATTACAACGCTGCTTCGATTATTGCTTAACCTACGTCTTCTGATTAGAGGAGACGAGACCAGGGACGGATAGACATACTTACCTTTATTACTAGGCGAGGGCAGATACTTACTGTTCCAACTAGGGTCAGTACAAACAGACTTCAGCTACTCCACGTCATCCCCCAGACTCTTTGACAAGGTCCAGCCTACAGTCTACAGTCAGACAGTCAGTTGGACCTACTTAAGACTCACCAGAGGTAAGACTCACCAGAGAGCTTTTACGGGCTTGGAGACACACACGATGCATTGGGATATTCACTCATTCATTTACCCAGCCCAAAGAATATGCATTTTTACTTTTTATTACTTATGTTATTACTGTATCCTGCCAATACCCGTCGTGCTTACTGAGCTTTGTTGGGACTTACCATAGTAGTTTATATTGCCTGGGCCCTTCCAACAAGAAAAAAGTTAGGCCAGACTAGCCAGCCAAACAATTAGGTTTTAATTGAGGGAGCTCCAACTAATTGACTACCGAGTTCCATCCGGATGGCTCTGATATTGTTATGGTTTTCCGGTAGGGCGAGAGAAATATAGAAGGTAGGGAGGGCTATCCAGAAAGAAGGTAGGGCGAGAGAGAGTCTCAAATAGAGAGAAGCTCCTCGGTTCTCCCACCGGTAAAGGATGGCACATTCTCGGTGGCGGGGGTGTATCTCTTCCCATGCGCCCATCCTCACCCCCGATTATCAATTCTATTACCTTCCGGTTTCACTATCCAAATTCCTGACCCTCCTTTGTCGGGAAAGAGCGTAGCACCTGACCAATGCCTTAAAATAAGGAAGGTTGCCCTTACCCCAGACACTCGCCTTTTTACACTAGACCGACTGTTCGTCCTGTCTGTTCCATCCAGTCAAGCGCTGTTTCAAGTGCCGTTTCATACTTTTATACAATAGGGGTAGCTTTACTCGAATGAAGGATTCAGACTACAAGTTATCATACTGAAAGGAACTGCCTCTCTCCATGATTCCTGACTTTCAATCTTACCAGGCTTTCCCTTACTTTTTACTTTCTAACGGGGGAATCTCGCAGTAAGGGAGGGTAACCATATTCTTCGTAATGCCGGGTTTTCTGTGTTCGCTTAGTGAGTGTGCTCGTGGCTAACCCCGGTGGGTGTGGTCTGTAAGTCTGGTTCCGGGGTGTGAAGCCCACTACACGAGAGGAAGGATAGAGTGGGTTACTGGGTTGTTGTTCCCTTGATACGCCACCTTACCACGATAATGGGGTGTAAAACTAGGTTTTACTTTTCTTCTCTATTCCCACCCAACCTGATACGCCACCTTTCAGTAGTGAATTTACCCCTTTCCACACTACTATTTAAAAAAATAAAATCCACTAGTTTCGCAATGCCGAGCTCCCCGTTGGAGGGGCAGACATGCTTCTATAGAAATGAGAAAGGTGACCCCATCACCATAATCATAATTCTGGAAACCAAGAAATAAAGAAAAGAAATATAAAGAAATTCAGATCAAATAAAATCAAATCCAAGATATGAGAGTATCATCCATTCCACTCCACTAATCATCCAGACAATTATATAAATAAAATGGCAATCTGGTGTCTAGAGATAGAATCTATTATTTGGCAATAGGTGTAGAGAAAGATATAAATATTAAGAAGGAAAGAACTACTTGAAGAGGTAGATAATATATCTACTTGAATGTAAATCACAGTAAAGCCTCCTTAGTAGCTAGTAGGAAGAGAAGAGATACATGGGTAGATCAAACATCATGCATGCACCAAGCCTGTATGCAAAGAGTATCCTCTTCTATCACCATATGGATAGACTTATTTCATATGTTAGTTTTGCTGGTTAGCGAGTCTAAAGTAATTTACTGCTGCTTGATTAACTAACGCTTCGTGTGCAGCGAATCGGCTAACAATATATATAAGGTAGGGTTGGGTTTATTGGTCGAGTGGACATTACGGGTCGAAAGTGTTTAAAAGACGCTCAAGGTCGCTTCGGCCTCAGGGGTCTTATCCCCTCCTCACCAATAGGCCTGCACCACACCGTAATGCTGAGACGCCCATTTAAGAGCGCATCAAATCCGCCCCCACTGAACCCACCCGTTCTGGCATCCCTTAGCAAAGAGAAGCTGGAAGCTCTGGCTCTAGAACTGGAAGGTATTTGGGGTAAACTACTAATAAAACCGCGAGTGCCTTTGCTGCTTGCTCTTAAATATATAACTCCATATTAATCCGGGGCTATATTTGCCTCCTAAACGTGTGCCGCAACGAGATATGCTGCTCGAACTGGCACTGGTATGTAAGAGAGAAGAAACAACGGGCAAGATAAATGAAGAAGAACAGACGAGCGATATCAATGAAGACTAGTGATGGAGCGAAGAATG
>LPNX011236605.1:13819-24677 GCA_001517045.1 Pseudotsuga menziesii | reverse complement strand
GGTTACCTAGCTTAATCTATTGAAGAATCAGTTAATGATCCAAATGCAGTCGAAGAAGCATCCTCACCACTACCTATAGTAGCGGTTGAGTCCCAGTTTCATTGGTTTTAGATCCATATCGAGATGCAGTTCGATAACGATAGAAAGACTGACCAGCACCAGAGCGAGCAGATTTACCTGGGTTCGAGCAGCAGCTTTTTAGTGAGAGTAAGCAGCACCCGAAGCGGAGCAGGCAGTAGCAAGAGCACGGGAAGCGTCCCAGCAGTAAACAGCATTAGGGTGATGCACCCCATATGACAGTAACTTATTGAGCCATGTATTATACAAAACAAACCAGATGTTATAGACCACAGGGTTTGGCGATGCAAGGCCTACTGAAGCAAGGAATTCAAATATATATACGGGTTTTTCGGTAAGGCTTTGGACAAGTGGACGGGCATCGAGAGATGCTTCTTATATTGCCCAGTTGCTTCAATGATTTGGGACAACCCTTACAACCACCGGCGGATATCTACTGATCGAGCGGGTATGACGGCAAAAACACACTTGGATTACCTTAACCATGGGTATTTAATCAGTTACAATGCGAATGCAACTAATGTGACGTGCCTTCAAAAGCACTTTCAGTGAGGGTTTCCGGCCCCTTGGTAGTTTGCTTAGGGCCCACCTCGCCCAAGTGGTGCGTGCATACCTTATTCGGGGGTTTGGATCTTCTATCCAAGCTAGATAGACGGGTTTTATACTAAAGAGACGGCTGGTGGACTCATTCGCTGGCCCACTTCATCTATCTGTCTTTCGATCTATGTATATGCCTTTTTATACAGATCTTTTGCTATTAGGCGTTCCGCACGAGTCGGTTACCAATCCTAACCCTGGCTAACCCTTCTTTTCCACCTTATTGATAAACCTATTACCCTTAAACAACGGGAGTTATTTCCTAATCCCCACGGTTCCCGATAGCAAATGGGGAGAACGATGAAACCTAAATATTTATACAGGCTTGCTTCTTCCGGGCTAGCTCGCAAAACCTAGACTCCCGACTTGCCTTTAAAACCTATACGCAAGCTTTTTATTAGTGACCTTACAGAATCAATAGGATAAGCATTCCCAGCTTCCTCAGTTCCCGGATCAGTTCCTGCCTCAAAACCAAGAGAACTAGAACAAGCAGTTGAAGCGGCATAACCAGTTACCAGAGAGCAGTTCTCGTAGCATCCTTTGAACCAGGATCACTTCTAGAAGCTGTTGAAGGGACATAATTTCCATTAGCAGTTGAACCAACAACAAAAGAATTCCTAGCAAAGAAGGTTTCGCCACGATAGAGAGGAGATAGAGGTCCTTTGGAGAGAAGTCATCACCAGCAGAGAGGTACTCATAGTCAGTCAGAGCCATAGAGAGAGAATATGCCCCATCAGTGTCACAAGTCGGTCATAGTCATAGCCGAGCCGATCATTGCCATAAGTCATAGACGAGAGAGAATAGCCAGTTGTCTTAGCCATAGATCATTACTATAGGGGAATTGCCAGTCATAGCTTTAGCCAGTGGTTACGGTCAGCCGATAGCCAATCATTGCCGGTCATTCCAGTTTCTCATTGCTTATAGCTAGACATAGCCAGTGGTCCTAGTTGGAGGAGCATTCGTCCCAGCATCCCCACCATAAGCAGCAGTTCTAAGAGCAGTTCGATCAGCATCACCAGGATCATCATTTGCATATCAGTTTAACTGGCTTTTTCCCATGAGCAGCTCCATAAGCACCAGTTCCAGTAGCATTCCCAGTCTCGGTAGAATTTCCATCAGCAAAAGTATTCCCAGGACAAGCAGTTTAAGGAGCAGCATTCACATCATCAGTTCCGGCATCATCATTCTTACCAGCAGAAGGATTCCCAGCAGCTTCAGCAGCACAAAGAGGACCATTTCCAGGAGCATTTGAAGCAGCGTTCCCATAATCAGTTGAACCAACAGCGAAGGAAGGAGTAAGAGGGGAGAATAAGAGTAGGTGCCCAGCGGCACAACCAGCATAACGACAAGCAATCCCAGGTTCATTCTCAGCATCACCATTTTATTTGAACGGTCATTATTCCTAGATCTAAATTAGAAAAGCATTCTACAGGGAAGCTGGATGGTCGAATAAAGAAAGAACCGGGCTTACTTGCTTGCTCGCTATATTGATAGACTTCCTGGTTAGGTGAGGCTAGGTGCTGCCATGGCAAAATGCTTCTTCATTTTGTTGGCCTTCCTTGTTGGACCTGGCTTCATTCAGTTGAAAGGCTTATGGCTTAATGTGCATGTTTAGTATCCTGAGGTGCATCGTAAGTAAAGCATCATCCATCAAATCTAGGTATTAATCCCTGTTCCGTAGGGTAAGTTAAAGGTCGAGGTTGAGGGTCAATATATATTTATCTGTAGGTTCGAGGTGAAAGAGTCCCTTGTTTACAGGCTCGTGTCGTAAGGTTTGTTGAGGTGAAAGGATTCTTTCTGTGGATAGGTGAATGGCTTCAGTGAACAGCTTCTATGTGCAGTGAGTGAGTGAGGGGGCGCTACACCTAAGCTTCCCCCGCTCCTTTCTTTTATTTATTTATTTCCCGTCCGTATATACGACACAAACAAACAAGTGTGCATATTTCTAACAGAAGCAATAATCCTATTTGTTATTGCGTTATATACGTAATTATACAAAAATGAGCTCAGCAACTTCTCATATTGCACTCTCATTCATTAGCGCTTCTCATAGCGTATCAACGTGAGTAACGCATTATCAATAAAGCAACTCCTGTTGCACAGCAATAATATATTTGTAGGTCGAAGTATAGCTTGAGTTTGAGGGTTGAAGTGAGAGGGCCGTGGTTGGGTGGATATTTAGGGTGAGGTATACTGCTATGTTCTAGTCGTCTTTTTTAGTTCTGCTGTTTAGGTCTTTATTCGTATGTCCATTGGACCATGCCTATCGGTAGATGTTTCCTGTTGCCCGTGGGAGCGCCCCCTTGAAGACTGGCAGTATTAATAAAATCAATCAGTCATCAGTGCACTTACTTCATAATCTCCCGGCATAAGAGTCCTGGTGGGCATAATACTCATTCTTATCGTTCATCGGTCTTCTTTCTTTATTACTATCGGTCAATGGCTCCTCCATCGGTCTATCTATTATCCATCCATGATATATCCCAGGCTCTATCGGATATCCCACTATTGGTCATCCATCCATGTCCAACTAACTTCCTTTTGTAAAGTCCACATCATATACAAAGAGATTGGAGGCGGGGCGAGATGTAGGAACTTGGTTCCGTATCGGCAAGTCATGAGGGAGGCAAGTAGCAATAAGGGGGCAAGCAATAGCGATAAACAAACACCGTCATCAATATAATCTCTTGAGTAACCATATTTGTTTAACCAAGCTCTTTAGGACTCTTTCAACAGGGTTATTTTTATTATAGAAAGCGCTCTTCTTTAGGGCTCCTCTTATTTAACCAGGGCTATTCTTTATACAGCGCCATCAAATATGTGGGCAAGCAGTATTGGTAATCACCCGGTATCGAGTAACATCATTGCACCTTGCTCTTTCTTGCACCTCCCTTATTGAACAACTTCTCCATCATTGAGTAAGATTAACAAATAACATCATCATGGGGGTGCCTTCTTATCCTCGTTGAACCTTGCTTCAAGTGCTTTTCATTCGTTCTTCGTGTTTATAATCTCTGTACCACTAAAATGAATGATTCTCGGCCTGCATACATCTTCCTTCCGTTGAGGTCTCATCTTTGTATAAACTATCAGCAGCTGACATTATCTTCAAGTATTGGCTATTGGTAATGAATCGGAAAGGACTCCGACAAGGACTCCCGGCTCTCGTCAGCTATAACAACTAGAGCTATTGGCACTGACCTTTCTCGTCAGCTATAACAACTAGAGCTATTGGCACTGACCTTAAGGCAAGTACTTCTGGGTTTTTACATTTTTGTGCCCCTCTCTCGGATGTGGGCAATCAATCAAGTCAATAAATAAAATAAATTGATATATTTTCCTATAGACTTCACGTAGACTGAACTGAATATATTTTTTATGGATTGAACTGAGCACATAGAGGAGTATAAAGTACCAGCATTGACTACCAGAAGGCTACCAGCTATTGGAAAAACTCAGTGCCTCACTCGCTTGGTTCCGTACTTATTACTGTGTTTGGTGGATGTGGCATGTGTTGAAGGTGACTCGTTGGGTATGTGGTGAACAGGTCGTTCTCTCTCTTCTGTCGGCCGTGGCTGGGTACTTATCCTCTCGGGTATGCGAGTGACGCTTATGTTCTGGTTACAGGGGTATTCGAAGAACGCTTCCAGGGCAGGTGAAAATAGAGAGTCACGTCACCATGTGTATCTGCCGTTGCCGACGCTATTTCCATCGCCAATCAACACCGACTATATTGGGTATCACCTCCCTACCAGTAACTAGGACTATTGGCAATGCCTATACTCTTTTGAAGTTATACTCAGTCATGAATTGATGATGCTGCAGCAATAAACTCTTGTCGGTGCCCAGGAGAGTTTTCTTTGCGTGATCAGCAGTCGCCCCCGTACACAAAAGCAATTGTTCCATGTGCTTTTATAAATTTCCCATGTCTGGAAAGAGGAGGAGGTGGTTCTTACGAGTGTTAACAATTTTACGTTAACAGGAGCTTATTCTATTTTTGTTATCTGTTCTTTTTATCACGTGCCCTTTACAATCACCCTCAAGGAACACCCATTACGCTTTCTGAAAACAGTAATCTAATAACAATCCCACACACATTCAGTATGTCGATCCGCGCACAAATTCCAGGGTCAGGACATTACAACACAACCAGTTAGCTTACACAATGAAACATAGCCAATAGCACTTAGCTTAGTCGTTTATATACATAGTTATACTTATGTTAAATACTTACAATTTATATTAATACTTATAGATCGTACTAGCATTTGTACACAAACACTTATAGTATGTAGGGTTGCTTCTTAGTTAGTGAGTGGGGTTCACCACATCTGCATTAGTGCAGGGGAAAACAATTAGCAGAACGGTCATGGCGCATAGCGCAGAAGAAAAAGCCATGCTTTGTTTATTATAATGATCCTACCGCTTACTACTTTTTTTTGTATTGATCGCTTAACGCTTGCCCCCTTGATGCTCCCTGCTACATACACAATCTCCGCTATTAACCCGCTAAAACTGGACATATGCACTTATATACTTACTCCTTGATGTTGGTTAGATAGTCTGCTTGCATTAGGTTGTTGGATCGATACAGCTTGAGACCCAGGAGCCCCGCTGCATAGACGAGACACTGGTTCATTCAACCAACAAGCAGAACCTTTACAAAAGGACTTTACTCACAATAAAAGGTCTTTACACCATATACTTTGAGGCTGGTTAGGGAGGTTACAATATAATGGATTTTATTTTAACTATAGGAGGTGCGCCGCTTTAGGTACGATGCTTGCGCTTTTGTTTCATTATGCTTGTTCGATGAATAGTATTCTACCAGGAGGTACAATGAGCTTTTGCCGATGGAGTATGTGTTCCGAATTAGTGTTGTGTTACAAATTATGTTCGCTTAACAATGGAGCTTTACAACTGAGATTCTACAACAAATGATATGGGACAATGAGGTTAGTTAGGCATTGTTAGTGAGTCTTTACGGAATGCCGCTGGATATATTTAGTGCATCCATAAAATACCTGAGTTAGACCAGTTACATATAACAAGATAAAAGTATAACACTTACACTAAGGAACCTCGATCTCGGAATGTTCCTACCCCGACTAGACGGAGGGAACGACCAAGCGTTACATATGGTTGATAAAATAATTAGATCTATAATTAATATTTTGCAAGTTGCCACACCTAAAAGAGCCTCATTTTATGGATCCACTTTTCCATCTGAAGAACCACCGTTTGGAGCAGGCAATAAGTTCGGATAGACCAGGGTTTTGTAAATCTTATCATTCAACTTTTTGAGGAGGAAAAAATCTATTTTAATTACCTCATTCATCGCTGGTACTAAATGCTTTTTTACTAATAAGTTCCAGTTCAGGTGCGAAGCCTCTCGCCCTGGAGGGCGAGAGTAATCTTATATATATATATATTATTTTGTGGGATGCTTTCTTTGGCTCAGCGGGAATACTCCGTTTTACAGCAGGATACTTTGGATGCAAGAAGGAAATAAATATTCATTAATGGCAGTATCTATAGATTCAATATATTTAGTGAGGCAGGCAATATAGTCGGTTTTAATTAAATAGATCAACAAAAACTATTGCATTTAGCATTTCATCTATTGAAATCTTCTTTTAAGCAGGTACAAGGGACTCCTCGTGGGGACTTAATATTACATATATATATAATAAATTATACGGATAAATAGGCCTGCCGACAACCCCAATAAACAATTATTATGCTCCGCTCAACAAGAGCAACAGAACGGAGACCAAATATTGATGACCTCTCTTCTTTAGACCCGGATATTTCTATTAACTTTACACGGACGGACGGATGACAGCCTATGGCGGGCTTTTGAGCCTGTACAGCACATGTACAGCACTATGAAAGACACTATGACTAACACCTACATGCATCCTACTTATTTATTGAACTTGCTTCTTGCCCCGAAGGTAGGTATCTTGAGCGATCTCTTGCTATCCAGCTTGTAAACGTTTACGTGCTTTCTCATTGCCCCCATCGTTCAATCCAGACTTGCCGATAAAAGAGAAGGAGGACCCTATTGCGCCACCATACCCCAAATATATTTCCATATACCCCAAGGGACTATTTGAAGTGAATAGTTAATGACTTATGTGTGTGAACGGATTCTTTGTGCTGTTAGTGTATTCTTTGAATAGCTTCGTGCAGTGAATTACATAGGGGGGGGTAGGTAAGTAGGTGATGCAGTGAACGTTCTATGTGAAGTGAGTGACTTGTGCTTTGAATGGCTTGTCTTCACTAAGTAGCTTCTACGTATGTGCAAACCCGGAACGGGACAGTATGGCAACCTTGCCTGCCTATTACTTGACGTGAGTAAAACACTTCGTTTAAAGTAATAAGGTAAGCATAATTACATATATACTAATATATTATATATCTTTGATTACAATATTATTCTCTTTTCGTTACCAATAAGTGTGATAATAAGCTTCGAATGGAAGAAATGGAGCCACTTTTTCAGAAAGAGTCACTTTATAAGATAAAGGAAAAGGGCGAGGTGTTGCATCGTATAATAAAGTAAAATATTTTGAAAGATCTGGGCCAACGCTGGTGTATGCGCCGAACCTGACTGTGACTAACTTACCATCATTGGGACATAAAAGTGGATTTTATTATTGCTGAAACATGCCTTGCCCTCCTTCTTAGGTCGTCAGGCAAGCGGCTTGTACCTCGATCCTTTTTAGGGCAGTTATCATAGCCGAGCATAGCCAATAGTCGATGTCAGGAGTATATGTCTTCTTGTCGGTTTTTAAACCGATAAGTAAGGTGGTCACTAAAACGCCCTATGCCCTATAACCTCTACCCTCGAGTTCATTTACGAATACGGAACACAGGGACCTAAGTTTGATAGATGATGTGTTACTTACAATGCACCTTAGGTTCATCAGCAGACACATACATCGTTTAAGTCACGCTAGTAAATAAATGCCAGTCAGCGAAGGGAAGTGTCACCAGTGAGTTAGTTATTTATTTTACAGAGGGATGGGTCAACGGAAGTGGCTCCGGTTTGTGAATAATTGATTGCCCACATTAGCTAATAGGGGCGGGTACAACGGACGGACGAATGACAGCGAGCATTGGCAGAGGACTTAGGGTGGGACCTTAACATGCTATCCCCCTTAGAAAGCAGCGTTGTCCTCAAGGCTGGAGAAAATGAAATTGGTGTAAAATATCTGTTGGTTACCATGTTGCATCTTCAGGATTATTCTTCTACCATCCTCATTCAATTAAAGAAGGCTAGTTTTTAACTCTGCAATTGGACATTACATTTTATTTAAGCATGACACATGAAAGATAGGGTGGAGCATAGAATGGCTGGGCAGAGCAATTTGTAATCCAATGGAGCTGTTTTAGTATAATAATATAGGTCCATACTTAGGATAAAATTGATAGTGCTCTTATCCCTAAGTTATATCTACTTACTAGGGTTGGAGATGCAATAATACCTTCTTCAAAGTGGTGACGTTCGAAGCAATGATGATCAAAACCCATCTGCTTTATGTAGTTATAGACCAACACCAAATTATCCTTGAGGGTGCAAAGAATGTTAGCAAAAGGTATGTCAAGGTTTTTTAACCTCGTGAACCTTATATAGGCCTCGTAACTACTAGATAACTAATGAGGGAAAGTCCATACACTGCCTCAAAGTGGGCCATCTCAGTAGCACCATGATAGGTAATGTTACCGCACAAACTAGCAGGCTTGTTATACAAGCTCCTGATACCCAAAGGCCTTGCGGAACTCAGGGAAACAGCCACTGTCACCACACTGTTTTCCCTCTCACTTCGGGCTAGTTCATTTATAGCTCAAGGGGGGGGGGTCGCCCCTAAGTAAGACTATTATGACCTTATTTTTGAAACACCAAGTTATTAAGGCCACAATAGAATCAGTTTTCAGTAGATATATGAATGGTTATGGAGGAAAGTAATTTGCTTTTTTAGGAATCGCATTTCACAACGTTGAAAACGGATAGGAGGACAGATGCCCAAGCTAGGATAATTTTATTGCTGCTTGCTCGCTGGTATATGACCCAAGGGCCGGCCTTTTATCGCTTGTTTCCTGGCGCCTAGCTGGGGTGGGATTAATTAGATATAAGGCTTGCCGGCTTTATGAATTACCGAACGAGATAAAAGATGTGCCCCATGTGCCTACAAGAGAATGGATAGAAAAAAGTGTTGCTATACTGAGGTGACTAGCTCGTGGGGCAAAGAAATGTATTGTATTTCTTTCTTTTCTATGCTTGCAACCCCCGGGGTGTGGGCCGGGGTTATCGGAATGCCCCAGACGACGATAATAAAAGATAAGTCCTGACTGGCAGACGATAGATAGAAAGACCTAGGTTTCAATACATACCCGACAGAGGAGAGGATAAGGCCCCTTAAAATGAAGAAACATAATATAGGTACCCCTGCTGCATTAAATACACTTACATCTACGGAACACAAGGGTCCTATTCAAATAGCATACTTTACTAGCGACAGGAAGATTACATGGTCTTTCTTACGAGCAGTTAGACCGAGTTACAATAACTTATTGATTGATCGGTTTTTATCAACTGATTATTATTATGAGAGGGGTACACCACAGGATGGCTGACAACAGCCATGTTGACGGGAAGGGAAAGCATTATTTATTGGACTTGCAATACGGGGGGGTCCGACGAACGACAGCCAACAGATATTATTTATTCCAAATAAGCGACGTGATAAAGAAATAAATATATAATATATAATATCTCCCTTATTCCTCGTGTCAACGGATAGGATGCCACGTTGCCCTATCTCACCATGCATTCACCCGGTAGCTTAAGCCAATTTTTTTTTATAAGGTAGCTCGCCACAGGGATACTATTCACACCTGATCCTGGACGGCTACTTTGCTTGCTTCAACCACGTTCTCATTTTTATATTAGGTGTTTATTCTGAAAAGGTCGTTGTGAGAAGCATACTCCAAAGAGACTGAAACTACTCCAAGCGACAACCTCCTTCCATTGGACTCCACCATCCTGATCATTCTAATTGCTGGAAACCATGTCATCCGAACATCCTTCCTTGACTGTATGCATCATTTCGTTTAGTATTGCCCTCAAGTATTTTGTAAGATAAAGCATCTCCCAATCCAAATTGGCCTACATCGCGGTGCACAAAGTGATTATAGAGCTATTCAAAATATATGAAATCCCTCCAGAAGCTCTGGGATATTTGGATCGGAATGGAGCAAATCATCCATGAAATACTAAGAGGTCCGGGATGACTTAGAGATAAACACACCCTGCATTTGCAGCACTCAGCAATTACATTACCATAGGTTTCTGCAAGTTAAAGTTGCTGCAAAATTATATTTGCTACAAGGCTTCAATCAAGGCTTCAAATATAGTCTTCTAGCCATTTCATATTATATAATAATTCCATCTAGATTATCAATGATTCAAGAAGCCCTTTCCAATGTCCATTGACTTTACCCAATTTGCATCTAAAGGATTGGGACAAATAAATTAAGCACCTAGATCTTCTGCGCAACTAAGCTAATTTCATGTCATTATATTACATTTATTGAAAAGAACTGGGATGTCCACATTATAAACAAAGTTGCACTATATGGGAATAAAAAGTGCAAACATGGGGAACCAACAAGAAGAACAACAATATCAATAAATACTAGCATCGACAGAAGACCATCTGATGATTAAAATTCCCCTGGAGTTGGGCAAGAACATGCACAAGGTCAGGCATAAAACTTAGCCCTGGGAGTAAATGAAATCCCAGCCCAATGATACAATTAATATCCCAGTTGGCTCGGGACCAACAATACTAAGTAGTCATCATGGAAGAATGTCAAAGTAGTTTTTATATCATGCAGTACCTTCCTACCAATATACAAGAAATGGTACACATAGTGCCCAACACCCCAATGGAGACAGACCCAAATAAAGCCATAACCCTATTAATAGTATTTTATACTCCAAAAGTATACTCCAAAAGCCCTAATTGTATTGTGGCACTAGTCTGCTGCATCTTACCAGCCAGGATAGGGGCGTGTAGCATATGCTTTGGTAAGGTGTAGGTCGGGCAAGTTGCTTCTATGAGTGCAAGAATGTATGTTCACTCCTAGTAGTTTATGGTGTAATACGTAAGGT
>LPNX011236604.1:55766-67878 GCA_001517045.1 Pseudotsuga menziesii | reverse complement strand
CACCATTCCAGTTTATCCACACCTGCCAATTCGGGGAGGGGTGCTACATAGGGAAAAAAGGCCGCTTGGATCAATAGTGAGTGATCCTTTCTATTGATGGATAACATAGTTGGAGCTAGCTAGGGTAGTAGGCAAAACACAGGTTGAAGTTAGTAGCTCAAAAGAGGCGGACAACAAATATTTTATGGAATATTTAGTTGGCAGGACGGCATCAGCAAAGGGACAACTGACATAGCCTTGCCTGACAGAGGCAGGCATAACCAGTCAACAGTTTTTTTCTTTTTCTTTTTTTATACGTTTATATACACTTTGAGTATATGACCAAGAGGATGATCATACGCAACAGGCAGTGGCTAAACAAATCACTCCCCCCTGAACTAAGCCTCAGAAAGGGGCTAGATAGAGCCATTCAGGGATAGAGACCAGATATATTTTTCCACTATAATATCTCTCAAGCTTCATAATTGGCATAACCACACCTATAAAACACAACGGAGTTCCCGAGGACCCGGAGGGACTCGACCAAAAGGGAGAGGGAATTTACTAAGCAACTCTAATCCTTAAAAAAGGTTTTTAACTGCCGCCCAACCAACAGAGCTCCTCAAATTGCAAATCAATGTAAGTAACACCATGTTGTATATTGACATGTGCGATATGCTAGTGTGGTGTGCTTTGCTTATGATGTGGGCTTGTTGAGGCAGGTTATGAAAGCTTCATATATGCAACGGTTCCTACTGTTCTTGATCTACCGTCCCCAGGAGAGGGAGGTGTTTGTGCCAAGTTATACGTGACCTATTCTATAGTTCGTACCCACTGGTCCACCACATATAACCCAATAGGTTCCTTCCTGCCTACATGAAACCACCGAACGATACGGAACAATGGGTTCCTACAGAACTAAACGATATGGAACACTTGGTTCCTACAGCTAAGAAATGGGGGCCTGATCGCTAGGGCTACTCCACAAATACACATAGAGATACTAACAAGGACTAATCCGCAGGGAGGGGACTAATCCAATGGGCTGGCTGCTCTAATCCGATGCTGCCTCTCATACGCTCTAATACGATGATACCCCGCTGCCTCTAATCCGATGCCTATAATTCGCTCTTATCCACCACCTATAATCCGATGGGGATTCTCCACTGGGCCGGGCCACTTACTCGACTGGGCTACTTGGATTGGCTACTCGGTTAGGATACTTGGATGAGCTGGGATACTCCACTAGACACAGAATGAAGACGTCGTTACTTACGAGCATTTAGATCGAGTTACAATGAACTGATTGAATTGGTTTTTCTAAACTGATTAGTCTTCTTATTAGGCTGGCCGGTAAGGAGCGGGATGACCCAATAGCCTTATGAAGTTGATCGATCGAGGGGCAGTCTTCTTAGAGGGGCAAGAGCTTTTTAGAGGGATGCTCAAAAGAGAAGAATGGCGGACAACAGACATGTTTACGGAAAGGCTTTTATTGATTGCTTTATGGAAACATCTACAGAGCGGGGTGGAACTACGGACGGATCGAAACAGACCCGAGAGTGTTTGAGTCAGTGAGGTTAGCGAGTGAGTAGTGAGGATCTTTCCCAATAGCACAATGCCCAGTTATACGTTACCAGTTTTCAATTACCCATACCAGGAGGATGGTTAGAAGTGAGATGATTATACATGTGTTACCTGTTTCTCTTCCATGCCCAGGAATGAGGTTATGCTTATTATATGTGCGTTACCCGTCCGATGTTACCAGTTCGATGTTACCGCGCACACCGGATAGGATAGGATGGATGTGTTCGTACTTTAACAGTTGCAGTACGTGAACAGGATAGGAGTTGTTCTACGTGCTGGTCTCGATTCACCATGCCCAGGAAGGAGGTGGTTATTCTACGTGTGTTACCTGTTCTTTTTATAACTTGCCTAGTAAGTGAGTAAGTTAGGTAAGTAAGCGAGTAAGTATCATTCCCACCCCAAGCCCAGTAGTTCAACGACAACTGTTCTCGATACACCCCGAGAGTTTAATTGTTTTGTTGCTTTACTTATCCACTTCTTGCAAGAATCAATTTATGTAATGTGAGGATTCTTCAGGCTATGGTTTGAACCAGAAAATAACAATCTTTATTTTGTCAAAAATAGAATCCCTCTCCCTTTGGTCGAGCGACTCCGTCCCTGGTTTGGCTCAGGCAATAAGTTTAGTTGGTGGAACAGTTGTTACAAAACCTCCTCATTCGCTAGTTTTGATTAAGAAAAATTAGAATAGTTAAAGTGGTTAGCTCAACCCAAGGTAAACAAGGAGGCCTGTGGTTCAAAGATATAAATTTCCCACTTCGAAGGCCCCGCACTTAGGCCACCTTTCCTTCCTGAAATTCCCACTTATAGGAAGGAAGGCCAGGTTCATACTCTATCTCATATTGACGCGCTACCTTTTGTTCCCGAATTTACCATCTAAAGAGGCTACGTTCACACTATCTATCATCTTCTTCATATGATGGCACCTTTGTTTCCTGAATTTACCATATATGGGGCCATTTCAAAGGACAGCGAGCATAAATCTATCTATCATCTTTACATTGACACGCCACCTTATTTATACTTTTCAATATAGGCCCTGAACCTCCTCCATATAGCACTCCACCTCGATCAGAACGCATTCTGGAAAAACATTATTTATCCATTCTGACAGCCGCACCAGACCTGTTTAATGGGAAACCCCCTAGGGAGAATAGCTTATGAATGTCTTTGTAACGCTCCTATTCCTATGCTATTACCCTTACTCCTGGTAGAGATACAGACACCACTTGCAGATATCAGACTACGTGTAGAATAAGGAAATGAGAGATGGTCTAACTACAGTTCTATGCTACCCCCGGCTAAAGATAAACGCACATATGTAAAAACTACTGGGTGAAGGAAGGAATGGAGCAGCGGCGAAAATGAGGCCAGAAGAAGAGACGGGAAGGAATAAGAGAGAAAACCTGCGGGTCTGCATCCTCCTCTCCCCGAAGTGGCCATGAATGAAACCCATAACAAACGAAGATTTAAGCTACGCCACTTGTAAAATGAAAATATAAAATGATAAGTTTTTCAAAGTCTGGCCACCCAAACAAGGAATGACCGTGCCCAACTGCTTATGGAACTGCTCCTTCAAATTATGATTGAAATGCTATTGGGAATTCTGCTGCTGAGGGCAGCTCATAAGGATGCCGGGAATGCTATTTTCGGGACTACTGCTGGAATGCTATTGGAAATGCTGGTAATTCTTATGTCGGGAATTATGAGGCTTATTGGAAAATGATTCTGGTTTAAATAAATGGTGCTCCGGGAACAACTGCTCTGGGAAATGGTTATGCCGGTCGTTCTGCTACTTGTCCTTATAATCCTTGTTCTCCCGGGAATTAGGCTGCTTTTACAATTAAGCCTTTTGCTCCTGGTACTACTTATTGAAATAATTCTATTTCCATCGTCCTGTGGAGACGGTTCAACAACTGGTGCTACTCTGCTTGCTGGGAATAAGGAAGGCTCCTTCAATTGATGATGCAAATGCTAGAACTGCAATAAAAAGTTATTTTATAAGTTCAGTTGGTAGAGCAAGCATTGCTATTGATTTGAAAAGCCTAAAAACTATAATGTAATAAGTAGGTTGCACAGGAAAGAAAGGAAAAACCAGTAGTTGTATCGTGAAAACAGCCCTATTTGATTCACTAACTACAGCCAGACGATCTTGGATGGAATAACCTGACATGCATTAAATAATATATTTTTATAATAAAAAAGCGAGTTAGGAATCCCGAATGGATTGGCCCCCTATTTATTTCTTCTATTTAAATTAAAAAGGGCATGGGGGGTGGGGTCTTGCCCTGCTTATGCTTGCTCAAGGTTATTGCCCGGTATTGAGTATAAACTAATTCGGAAATGTAAGAACAAGCACCTGGTGGGCGTAAATAAGTTGAACTTAGTTGTCGGGGTGTAGGTGGAGATTCATGCGAATCTTTATATATGTTGCTGTTGGTTCATTTTCCTCTCCTTCAGTAAGGCCTATGCTTCAAGCACTTATCCAATAAGGAGAGGTATCCACCAGTAGATACATTTTATCTAGGACCAGCGGACTTTACCAAGCAGCGTTCCCAGCCACAACCCCGCTCAGAAGCCCTCCCCATTGGAAAACTAGAAGCAAAGGTAGCAAGCAAGAGAAAGCAAGGAGTTGTTTGTCCGCAATGAAATAACATGGGAAGTACTTCTCAACTGGGAATTTGGACGAGCAATAAAATGAAAATTATAAAGAATAGCAAGAATTAAAAGCAGAAGAAATAAAGTAGTATCAAAGAGCAAGTACTTTGGCAAAAATCAGATATAAATGACTCATAAAAAGCATCCACTAAGTCAAAACAAATTTTGTTAGGGAAGTTCTAAGCGAAGAGGCTATTTTTAATCTGCCCAACAACACTTTTGTTTTCGCTTCGGAATGCATTGTATAATAAGAGTTTGGTTTATTTATCCTCCACTCCTCTCTGATCGATTGAAGATTGTGGGAATTATTTCCGCTTTTTCCTATGGATGCTGCTAGAACTCAACTTGAACTCTTGCAGTTCTGAATCCAGCTTTGGTGGACGAGGATACACTGAATCTGATTGGGCCTCCTCGTTATTCTAGCGCTTCTACTTCGCCTCGTAACGGTGGTTCTACCCCGTTATGGTAGTTCCGTTAGTTCAATCAGCCCATGCATCATCATGACATCCCACGCATCACCATTAGTTCAAGTAGAAGGTCTGTCCCGGTTTTGATTACATCAGTATTAAAATGATAGTAGTATAGTTCCAGCAGCAACTACATTAAATAAAATAACAAGTGTATGGTAGCTATTTAATGTGCAATTTCCCGGAACAAAGTATGGCTTATAAAATATTGGATAAGTTACCAACAGTATGGAAATGGATAACCTAGTTATAAGGTTGGACGGTCTTGCTCCCCTACATCAGCTACGTTAGCCTAGCCCCTTATATCATTATGGGCACTGGCTTGCTGTCCGTATCAAGAGAAGTGCTTTCTGTATAATCTACTCCACTCGCTGTATCGATACGAAGGTTGGTCAATTGCCAATACGTTTACCCTACCTCTTTCTTTTTGTAGTTAATACCCTAATTTACTGGTAGCCCTAGAACACTTGCTTAATTAATGCAATGAGTTGGGACTAACTGTTACCGTCTCTTATAAGCACCGGATGAATAAGATTTACCCTTCGTTTTATTACTGCTGAAATACTAGTTTATAGAGTGCTGCCCAATGTTGAGGCCAGGAAAACCTTGCTTGAAGGAAGGGTGGGCACTATCAACATAACCCCTACCTTGTTGGTTCTACACTAAATATTTAACCATCTGAATTACTAGACCTGTTCTACCTAGTAACATTTGACTTAATCGCCGCTTCATGGCTACTGCGCTATACCTGATATTATTGGGTCCGGATTATATTATATACAACCTTTACCTTATCCCGTCACCCCAGAAAGGGGGTGCTGCCCAACCTATTCATTTCACCAGGAGGACCAGTACTGTATGAATAGCCTTTAAACCTTTCACTTACCCCTGAAGCGCCACCTGTTTTATTACTCGCTACTCCCTTCAACCTAGAACAATGGAGGAGTACCCTTAAAAACCCATTCAGTCAGCCTAAAAAGGAGAGAATATCAGTAGAGTACAACACTATTCACATCCCTTACTTTACTTTAGTTAGCTAGCCTTTGGAGGTACCACTAGAAACTACTATTCTCTTTGAAGCACCTGATTTATGGTCAATTAGCAAGAGGGTTTACCTTTAGCTTATATAGTGAAACTGCCGGATTGCTTGGGATTATATACAGAACAGCCCTAACTTAAGAAACAGGGTGGCCGGATTATAGGCAATCAGAGGACCTTTTATTGTTGTAATAATTTGTAATTGATGCTGCACAATATGCCTCACCTTTCACCTTTTGCCAAGAGCCAGCAGGTACAACAAAAAGAGGTCCCGGTTGTTGCGAGGCCTTGCCGAGATAATAAACTATTATTACTTAGGGCAAGCGTTCGTTAGCAATTTAAACAAAAAAACATAAGGGGGTTTATATAGGGGGGGGGACCAAATAGCAGCTTAAGCTTTGTGATAAACGAGATAAGAGGTGCGCCAAACAAAACTTATCCATGCATGACAAGTGCCAACTGACTTACAAGAATGATAGATGTGAACCAGTAAAGCTAGTAGTAAGGATGTCTTTTGTGAGACTCGATCTCTCCGAACTTTACTAAAGAGATAAGAGCTCTTTTTAGATCAGCAAGGACTCCCTGTCATAGCTGGAAGGACTACCTACTATGATAAGAAATATCTATTATTCTTTGTAGTTCAGCCTGAGCTCACACTGTAGCTTTAGCTCACACTATCCATCTTAGTCCACAACTCTGAGGTCTAAGTGAAGTAGTTCCTGCTATTAAACCTTTCCTACCCCGGCTCCTCCTTATACACCGAAAAGAGTTGGAAAAAAGCCATGCATACTTAGTTGTTCGTTTCGTATAATTTTAGGTTGTGTTGCTCAATTAACCCTAGTTTTGAGGGGTTCAGATGGTCCTCGATCCAATAAAATGGAGATTACCTATAATGAAATCTACCCTTGTCATCTCGTTTCTGTCTGCCAGGAGTAAGTAATTGCTTAAAGTGGAGTTGGATAAGTTCCAAAACCATTTAATTCACTAGTTTGTTTGGAGCAATAAGATCCATTTTTGATGGGTCCAATTACGTACCTCTCGGGGATCTAAAATGGATATTTTTTTAATAAACTATATACTTTCAGATAGTTTATATCTGGTTTGCCCTAACACCCCCTGGACTTATTTACTACCGCTGAGAGTAAGGATAAGGCTAATACACGTTTTTTTTTGCTCCAATGATAAATTGCATATCTTCTTCAATATTTATTGCACCTATACATTTAACTTTTTTAATATCTACGTATTAATATATTATGTACTTTCACTAGTCTTTAAGAATAATAAGTAGTGTTCTCCTTAGCACCCATACCCTGCTGACTCAACAACTTGTTGAATCCATGGTTTGTTTGTTTGTTTGGTTGGGAAAGATATCTAAAAAACATTCTCTTCATTTGGCTTTTTGCCTGTGTAAAAACCTCACCTTCGTACCTCCGCCCTCGTACCTCCGCCCCTCCGGGTCCTTCTTTTTATGGGTTCGATGAAACATATTACTTAGAGTGAAAGCCTTTAGATAGAGTCCATTGCATTAGTCCATCTGAAGTTGATTCAGATGTGCCCCGCTGCTCTGAATAAGTAGAAAATCAAAATAGAGTACTACGCATTACTATATGATGTAGCATAAAAAAAAAAGAAGTTTTTCCAAAGGATATGTTGTGACGGTATCGCTAATATAGGTGTGACTCACACTGTCGAGTGCCGTACCGTAGTACCGTATCGTGCGGGGTTTTATCATAGTCGCTGTTCACTGCATATAGCCGCTGTATCACTGTATCATAGTTGATTAATAAAGCCTGTCAAGTGTGTTCTTTCCTGGGCTTTCCCCAGGTCAAGGGGGTTGGCCCCTCCGTTATAGTGCTTAGGTTGGGTTTTATAGGTTGTGGTAATGAGGATTTCACTGTGAACAATGGGGTCCTTCTCTGGTTGCCAGGTCTAGCAGCCATACTATAGCCACTTCCTATAAGTTTGAAACTAACTTTATCTAACAGATTATACTAGCCCTTGTTCGGGTTCTATCTAGAATCACGGGTTAAGTTTTGTTGGATTGAAAGTGGGTTTTGGGAGTATGTAGCGGTTCTCGGGGCGTATTGTTCCAATGCGGCAGCCTGATGATCCTAATGATCCTTCCAACTAATGATTGAAAGCTATCTCGCCAAGCACGGCGGCTTCCACCGAGCCACTCCACTATGGGTTTTCTTAGCTAAGCTTGCCACACTGGCTCCTATTTATTTATGGTCTACGCCCAAACAAACCTCTCTTTACCTGTCGTCTTTCTTTCCACACCTGTTTTTAACATCTTTCTTACCACACTGACGCTTATTCTGCAATTGTAATCTGACCAACCAAGGCTCCCCAGAGTTTGGAACACGGCTCCCCTCTTCTCTGATATTCTCTGACTGATCTTTTCCCAGCAGTATATTCCCATCGGACCAATAAAATGTCGGGCAAGTGTAATCCCCCAATCAATATGGAGGCAAGCTATATGGATTATACCCACCCCCGATAGATAAGATTATATATGAAGGCAAGTGAAAGCGATCAACCCCATCCAAATGGATCAACCCCACCCAAATAATCCAGGCAAGCGATAGGATCAAACCTAATGGGAAGGTAACCAAAGCAAAGCAATGTCCTGATGAAACGCGGTCTGTTCCTGACTCTTTATTGGTCCTGATTACCCTGGTCTTTACTATGGT
Source organism: Pseudotsuga menziesii (assembly GCA_001517045.1). Lineage (NCBI taxonomy): Eukaryota > Viridiplantae > Streptophyta > Pinopsida > Pinales > Pinaceae > Pseudotsuga > Pseudotsuga menziesii. Next base: position 59,459 of record LPNX011236604.1, on the reverse strand, counting down.
CCTTACTAACCTCACTGGATAAGCCCGGTACAAGCCCAAACCTCACTGTATAAGACAGGTACCCGCGCCCAGATAAGACCGTACAAGATAATACCGTAGTTGACCGCGCCCCGTTGAAGGATCCCGGGATGTCGTCTAACTCGCTATGGTCCTGACTCACCTGACATTACCAGAAAAGAGCTTAGGCCAGATGCTCATGGATCCAAGTGGGCTTTTTTCTTTAGCCGAAGTCCTCCAATAAGTGAGATCCTGTTGAAAGCTGCTTAAACCCTATTTTGCATCCAAGACTAGTCAAAGAATATAGGGAGATGGGGTTAGACAAGAGATATGAGGGAAACCAAGGTGCCAACAGAGGATAAAAGAGAAGGACCCGTTCAATCATACCCAACTTAGAAGGAAGGCACACATAAACACTGGACAATAGGATGGAAAAAAAGAAAGGAGATGGCCCCCAAGTTACCAACAAATGAAACTTATTGAGCGATGGATGGACCACCTGGATCGGAGCAGGCAATAAGGTCGCTTGGTCCAGAATTAAAAATAATAATAATAAACCTAAGTGACTTAATAATTGAATAACAAGCAATTCACCCACCAGTAAGTTTTGCCCCCATGAAGAGAGGACTTATTGCTAACGCCTTGCCCGAGGCAAAAAGAAATTGCTACAGCTCAATTATACGCCCCGATTTACCTGGCATACCAGGGCAAAGGCATCATGTTCGCTTCCAACAGATTTCATTAATATATATATATATATATAGCCTGCCTCACCCTACTTTGTTATTGGACACGCTCGCCGCTTAGGCACTTTGAACACATTTATATTACCTTTTTAAGAAGTCAGAAGGATTACTTTTAGTGGTACAGGAGACCCCTTGGCTTGCAGAGTTAGTCGCAGCTAGGGTTGGACCAGACACAATGCAGACTCATCGGACCAATAAATGGATTTTATATATACTGAAATAACCCCCCCATTTCAGATAGTTTCCCTAGGATTCCCAGGTGCTAATTCGATTACAGGATGCCAATAGAATACCAATAGGTTGTACTTTAGTGACTAAACTTTTAACTTGTTATACATAAAATTAGCCTTCTGAGAGTTAACCTTACAATTACGATTATACCTGCTAGCACGACTATGCTTAGTTTGTCAATCTCTTCGAGGCAACGTGCTATTCAATAGCAGCGATGATCGACCGGTACTCTTTATTCAATAAATTCACGTTTTGAAGGGACCAGGCCACCAGCAGCAACCCTTACGAGTCACATTCGTTTTAATTAAAAAGGTGCACCTGTGAGGTCTGGTTGAATTGCCGAGCCTATACCTTAATGAAGAGAACGCCTACGTGTTGCTTCAAGGGGCCTGCCTACTTGTATTGGCATTAATAATATGGTCAAATTATTATTCGCATTGCGACCAGACTTATTACTCGTAGTATAGCAACTGTACACCTGCGATTCTGATTTGGTATGTTTTTTAGCGTGCTTAGACCGGGTAGTGGTTCCTGTACTGCTTTGGATTTACTGTGTTGGTACTATACTACGTGGGTATTTAGAGGTTACCTTTGATTCATAACTATGATAGGTGGTATCTCTTTGGATAATCAGAATAGTTATCATTTTTATAATAAATGGGAACTATCGTTCTCGGGACGACTTATCGTTTTCGGGATCACACAACTTATTTATATAGCATATATAGCAATCTCTTATCTCTAGTGAAGTGAGTATACTGGTCGCAGTGTAAAAGACTGTTGCAGATTAGATTCACTTAATAAAGTAAGTATTTGAAAGTTACCTATGTCCTTCCTGCCAATCAGTTACAAATATGAAAAGTTCCGTATTTACCGAGCAAAATTCCGTATTTGGAAAATTTCCTCACCAGTCTGCCAGACCCAACATTCTTTACCCTCCCTTTATTTTGCCAATTTATTTTATTGATTGCCAGTTGAGAGGGTCCAAAGGAAGGAGCCTTGAACCAGAAGCCATCCCCCCCCCTAAGGATTCATGAAGAAGGCAAGTGGTAACCCGACCGTGCACGGACTACTGTAATAAGTTGAAGGTCTGTGAGCCGGTACGGTGGGTAAAAGGTTGGATGATCCCGTCCGTCCTGAGAAGAGAAGGTAACTAGCAGTACTTACATTCATGAAGTTCATGGTATAGGTCAGGTCTAGTTATTCAGATGAATAAAGAGGTTGTTTGTAAACAAGGTAAGGTAGCCCCCCCACCCAAATAATAACTTAAGGTTTATACCTCCCCTACAAAGTATTCCTGGCTGAGAGGTTATAAGTAAGTAGGGTAAGTTCAATAGGTGAGTAAGGTGGATTGGTATCACTAAAAAGAAAGGGTACTATAGATAGATCTAAATCCGAATGATTTCCATCCACATCGGGTGCTTCCCCTCCTTCACTGTAGTGCACTTTTATCCCGATATATTATTCTTAGACCTAGCCTAGATACACCGGTATAGACTAACCCGGGCCTTATAACCTAGCTAGTACGGACTAACCTGGGTATAGAAACTTCGTCTATAGATAACTATAGATCATTATTAAGCTGGGTCTCTATCCGCCAGTAATAAAGTGAAATGAGAACCAACAATCCAATGAAATGCCATTACATCCATTGGTATTGATTGAACCACTCAATAAATAGGCCTTAGGTTTCGTTGGTCTCATCACACCATAGATATAATGAGTATGAATCGTAATAGCAATTGATACCGATAGGGTTAAGCTATAAATACCATTCCCCTACCCAGGCATAATAAGTCATAACTGTCATTCCTTGGTAAAAGAAACTGGGTGGGGTTATATATGCTCGAGGCTGTGGAGGATCCCTATCCAAAATTGGATTTTACTACCAAGCATATGACAGCCATGCTTAAAAATACAGTGAGATAAAATGGGATGATCCTTTCCCGAGAGTCATTCCTAGCCATAAATAAATCTTTGGGAGAGACTCATGTTCTAACAAGTCCTTATTATTCCAAGGAGCTTATGATTTTCATTTTTGCTTCTGAGCATACCATAGCTATAGTGCTGCTGCATCAAAATTGTGAGGGCCATGAGCAGCCCATTGCCTATTTAAGCAAGGCCCTAAGGGATTAAGAGTTGAAGTATAATATCATGGAGAAGCAGGCCTATGCTTTTGTAAAGGCTCCAAAATCCTCCATAGAATACGTACAATCTAGGAGAGTTGCATATGTGCCCCATATCTCAGTGAAGGATATGCTCTACCAGCCAGATGCCAATGGCAAAAGAGGGAACATTACACTTTCATCCCACGTACATGGATCTTGGAGTTGTACATTCTAAGGATATGTACAATCATCTTGTTTACTACCTCCGTCTGTCCATCAGTCTAGAAAATAGAAAGTAAATTTGGTCAATTTGGTGTCCATCATGGATCAAAGCTTGGACCAAAAGAGACTTAGGAACATGTTGTTCTTATCGGAAACAATGGTATTTTGCAACCCAAAATGAATGCAAACATGCTCGCTAAAAGAAGAGCTTAGCAGTGGCTTCTGTTGTTACACTCTTATTACGGGGTTATCAAATTGCCATCTCAGAGAGACAATCAACAACCACAAAAACACAATCGTTACCATGCTTGGTTGAGGGAAGACTTTACATAAAATCCATGGAGACTTACTCCCAAGGCTTATCTGGAGTGGGCAGAGGATTGATATCC
>LPNX011236604.1:12163-25114 GCA_001517045.1 Pseudotsuga menziesii | reverse complement strand
CCTAGTAATTTATGCTCGTAAGGTAGTGCCAGTCAGGGAAGGGAGTTTTTTTATGCTTGCCCGGATAGATCTTGATTTATGGCCTTCATCTTTCGATAGAGGGGTCCACGGATGGACGAATAATAGCCCAATCTACCAAGAGGGGTGGTCCCACGGACGAATTAAAGCCCATATCTTTCGAGATAGGAGGTGTCCCACGGACAGTACGGGGCTGACTTAACGGTACGGAACGGGGCCAGTGGGTTTTATTCTGAATGAACATGCCTTTTCAGGAAGGTTACTTATGGAAGGCAGGATGACGTCTATTGCTTTTAGCTTTCGATCGATCAGCATTTCGTTAGTCCATTCCAGGTAGTCACCTTTTTTGTTGCGTACGTTCCGTCCGTGTCGGTAACTCCAGGTGTGCCGTTCTTCTCTTGCCATGTCATGCGAGTTTCGATCAGCAGTTCTCCTGCCTGGTGGGCTTTAGGTTCACTGTGGACTTTCATTTTTCGTCCTTAGTTTTTGGTGGGCTGTTTCTCCAGGTCTCAAGGGAAAGAGTATATTAATATAATATTGAAAGTAGGAGGTCGCGAATCAACCAGGTATAGAGATAAGCAGCAATTGGGCAGTTTAAAATGAGAATCAATCATCGAGTGGAAGGATCGGCTTAAATAAATCAATTGGTTAGCCTTGGTATGATGGATAAGCGGTTGGCTCTTTCTTCTATTTGGGTAATCCTCAGTCATCCAACTCCTCAAACTCCTAATATCTCGGTTGGACTATTATGCTACTCAAAAAATAGATTGTACGATGCTTATAATTGTATATCAACGTAATGTATATGCTTGGTAAAGTGGTGATATGCGTCTTGGTATAAGTTATATGTTTGTTGAGGTGAAATAGATGTTAAATCTGTAGGCTGTTGTACTGGGCTAATGGCTTCTGACTGATTCCTCATTCTGCTGGGTGAGGATGTTTCAAAGTTATGGTAGGCTTGGCAAAAGGGTAAAGGGTTCTGTCTCTCGGGTATCAGGTGAAGGGGGTGAGGTACGAAGGAGAGCACCGAACGGGTCCTCAAAGAGCTACGCAAAAGATATGGAGCCGACGGTACTTGCCTCAATAGAAAGAGCAGTTATTGACTGTTTGTGAAGATGACTAACTGGTTGAAGAGATACCAGATTGAATAGCGACCCGTGGGCAGAACATAGTTATTTTGGTCTAATTGGGCGGCCTCTTTCTTGGGTAGAATCCCTGCTGTCTGATGTTGGGAATTAACAAGTTCACAAGTAGGTTCTACAATGTTTATCGCCATATCCATGAAGTAGTCAAGCCATCTAAGCCTGCTGCCGTGGTAAATTATGCTGCTGCTTTTTAAGAGAAGTTTTCCCTAGACCCGCGCGCGAGAAAGAAGTCAATTGAATTAGATGCCATGTTCAATGATGCTAAAGACCCTTAAAGTAATATAAGGGCTTCAAGGAAACAGCTCAAGGCTAGTTAAGATCCTCTTGAAATGATAGAAGATTCAGAAAGGAGAAGGGTTAAAGAACCTGAAAGTTCATCTGCTGGTTAGGAGCCAGTGACCCTCCTAGAATAAGTGACTAAGCTACTTAAGTCTATGGCCAATGAACTAACAAAGGTAAAGCAAGGAACAGTATACTCATTCCTTTGTGGGACCTACTCCTAGGGCTCAAAGTCATCCTCTTATAAACCCATCGGGGTACAGAAGGCCTCCTAATGTGCTACAAAGAGAAAGCGGAACCAAAGAACTATAGATCCCATAAGCCTTTAGGGCACAAGCCAACATGATAGTGCCTTTCCTTCCCTACTATGAGGAATATTATGAGCAAGATGTGACAGATGCTACTAACTAGCCTATGGACATGAATATTCTATTTCATCATGACGATGTAAAGGAGGCAGATGACTTCCCCTCCCTTGATCCAGATGGTTTCCTCATGATGGGAGATAAGGAAGAAATGAAAGAGTAAGAAGTATTCTTGAATGAGGACTAGCCCTTTGATCTGTCCCCTGCCCAACTTAGAATGGTGTCCGATAATATAAGGGTAGATATTAGGAGTAAGAATGAGCTGGGGCCAAGATTGAATGTGCCAAATTTCAGAAGAGAATAAGAAGCAAGAGGGTAGTACTATAGCCATAAGTAGTCCAAGGAATTGGGTGGGATCAAAACAATGGACAAGGTGAACGTCTCCATGGCGATATACTATAGTAATAGGTTTTATAGTAGGTCCACCTGCTCTTAGGTCTGCAGATTAGGTTTACTAGGTATATATTCTCCTATTTGAAAAGGGAGAGGATAAAATGGATTATTTTAAAGTCCAAAGGCATAGGTTACTAAGGCAAGGGTAATAAGGGTAGGTCATAAAGGTTCTAGTTTCATTCGATAGAAAATCCATCTGTGGTACAGGCCTATAAATGGAAAAGGTAAACGTGTATATATGCGAGTTTGGTCGAGCATACTCAATCACTAACGGACCTAACGGACCTTCTCATAGTGCTGCCCTTATTTGGTTGAAAAACCTCATGGTGATGCCCCTCTATAATAGTGGTGCTGCACCTAGCGGTTTCGGTTGAACCTCATCACCTCTCGGTAGTGGGAACATACTAATATACCCTATTGGTAGTGTAATCGTACCATCATATCGATAGTGTAACCTCGTTCGTGTACTACCCCTACCCAATTGGTTGAACCTCATCATCCATCTGTGTTCCGTACTAGAGTGTGTAGGAACCAGTTCCGTACATATAGTAGTGGGTAAAGCAGTATTGAAGGAATAGTAATTTAATTCCCATAATATTATATATATATATATAATGAAAATAATGGATGTGTAATGAATGTCTAATTCAGGTTGAGATGGGGTAACTTATCTTATCCTTCCTATTGACTATCTTCCTATCGACAAGGTTTAATAAACCCCGTCTTTTTAGCAGCTTTCCATTAAGTATTATTCGGGTGGAGTGGATAGAAATGGACCCAAAAGTTGGGTTTTGGCGGAATTCCCATAATTTGACAGCTTCTCATTTTCCCTTTCTTTTTTACATGTCTGTATGACCATGACTTCTCCAATGGTTCATAACTATGTTATATTTCTTTAGATCTAGAATGAGGCCTCGTAGAGTCCCAGATTCAAATTATATAAATCTAAAAAGTAGAGTCGGTAGATTCTCTTAGCCCAGCAGCTCTGGCATTGGCACCACCTGGCTTAGTAGATCTCCATCCACCACCAGTAGAGTAAGCAGAGTCTCTGAAAGAAGTAGTTATTATTTCTTATTAAACTTATGTATGCATTATATATAGTTTATATTTATTGTTTATTAAAAGACAAGTGAAATTTATCTCTGCAAGTATAATATATGATGCAAATAAGACCCTACAGATACATAAAGAAAGGGAACTAAGCCCTATGATTAGTCTTAGTCCTAGCACTTACAGCCCTAAGGTAAGGCAGTATGGACTAGTCTAGTCCAGTAGTAGTTACATGGACTGCCTTAGTCCCTACTAGCCTTAGCCCTCTGGACTATATAGATTACAAATTATTCTGCAAGGACGTGTATTGATGCGCGTGTCGAACGAAGGAGTAAGGTAGAAACAATATAAACTTTTTAAAAATTGTAATGGATTATGACTCCCGGCAATAAATGAGGGATAGGCAAGTTGCAATAAAGTAAAGCAATAACTAGCTGCTGCTATGGGCTATGGCGAAATCGACTGGTGGGTCGACTCTTGACCGTACGTGTACCGGCAGGTGTTGTTAACTTTGCTCTTTTCCAGGGAGGGGTTTTATACTCTCCACAGAAGAACTTATTTTTTTTCTATAACCATGCATGGTACGAACTGGTAGCTATGAGATCTGCTAGTTGTGGTTGACTTTCCCCCCCCCTATGAATCTCAGCAAGTTGTAAACATAATTTTATGCAAGTATAAAAACCAGTAGATTATTATCTCCGTTTATTTAGGTTGATTTAGTTTTGGTATATATATTACCTGTCAGAATGAGATTGTAACTAAGGAACAATGCCAAATGATAAGGACCCAGAAGGGCCGAGGTACGAAGGCAAAGTTTTGGCAAATTTTGGCAAATCCGTCCCAACACGAAACAACAAACGGAGGAGAACTCTGTGGAGTAAGCTCTGGTTAAACGGTTTTTGATTCGAGTAGAACAACATAGATATGCAATAAATAAGCTCACCACTAACTCTCCATTTATTGAGTTCAGGTTCCCAGGTAGGTGCAGGGAGTAGGATCTATTGCAGGATCTCTGGCTGCTGATTGAACGATTTTCAATATAGTAAAAAACTTATAGATGAGATGCGTGCATCATGTATAATAGTTCCTTCCTTTTGGTTGGTGTTGTGTTGATTAGGACAATTACAACGACCCCTCAAATGAGTCCAGGTTATAACGTATATATGCATTCTCGTATTAGACCTTCACTGAACCCCTGCCTATTACCCGTATGTAACCACCACACTTGGACATCCTTCTATGATAGAAACGACACGAGACCCTCCCTATTCATAAAAGCGAGGAGAGAGAGGGATGGATCGACACAGCTTGCCCCTTATCCTAGCGCTTGCCCAGGAGGTTTGTACCACTAGACCTGAGGCTTCTTTCTTTTCTTAGAGGGCAGGTTACACTACGGTCTTATCAACTATGGTCCCGGTAAGGTCTTTTCTGCAGGTACGGTCTTATACACTACAGTTAGAGGGACGAAATACATCCACCCCTGCTGGAAAAAGTGGGGGGATTTCTCAGTAGAGGGCAGTTAGCCAACAATGGCTCCACAAACAACTGACAGCAGCACTTATCGTGGGTAATATACTGAACAAATTACTGCTCTAAACAGGCAGGATAGAACTGCTTTTCGATAGGAATTACTTACCGAATTAGGCCTTTCTAATATTGTTACTACAGAGATTGCTTTTAGGCCTTTGATATCGTTCACCCACCTTTGGAATTGATACGGGCTCGCTACCTACCCTGGCTCTTGGTCTACGGGGGGTGGATCTCACCCATTTACCATCATCCTTTGCTACCTCGGACTAGGAAATAAGAGGGCAGCCAGAAACAGGCTTCATCATATACACTTATAGCTTTCAGGTTATATATTACACAGTAGGCTTTACCACCCCTTTCCCTTAGACAGCACTATACCTAACCCCTTGAGCCCATAGCTATAGTGGCTGGACTGATAAGAGCGTAGCAGGCTGGAAATACGCGCCACATAGTACGACGAAATCAGGAAAGACTAAAATGTTCATTTAAATATACCATAGCTGCACAATCAGGTAAGCTTTATATATCTGCATGGTGTTATATATCCTCATAGGTAGATATAGTTCTGGATATGGTTACTTACCTAACATAAAGAATACCATAATAGGAGTACAGGCACGCTTTGAGAAATAAATGCATAATATCATATATAAGAGGGGATTAAATTGAGGGAGATATATCTCCTGGAAAGGGTTTAATTTGGATTTTTCCCAACCCATGAATCCGGATTTTTTAATTGACCGGGAGGGGATGCACCTGAAATAATTGACCTACCTGCCTCTTCCACAGAAGGAAGGAAGGGGCGTGTAGCTCAGGTAGGGAAGGGACTTACTGGTATTTGAAGGGTTGCACCAGAAGTAGCCACGTTGGTTGGATGCTTCCTATATGGCTTACTTGCATGCTCGTAAGTAAGGTGTTACGCTTAGGTGTGCCTTATTTTTAATTGGGTACAATACAGTGGTTTCGGAGCTTCTGCAGTTTGGAGATAATATTCCTGGAAATTTCTGAATCGGGGATATTACCAATGGGTTGTCTGATGCGCACTTCCTTGGGTATCTCGACCAATGGCATCTACGCTTCCTTCATGGCTCTAGCCTTCAAACACAATTTTGGTGTGGGGGATGTCGCCATATTACCTATTTCAAATATTTCTTTCATACTCTGCAAGGTATGTGGAAACAAACTTGCACACAATCAGTTACTTGCGACTTCTCTTCTCTACACACAACTACTTATCAATTTACTGCACTTTGTTGCTGCTCAACTCAACGCTATAGTATGAGATGGTGGCGAAAAATAGACATATACCCTTTCAAAATCTTTTTCCTCCAACGAACTCACCTTCTTAGCTATCACCTTTAATCTGCGTCCCTCTTTCATTTTTACCATGGGATTTTCAAATTATGTAATTACTTCCCATATTTATTGTGTATCCGTTACCTTTTTAAAATATAACTATAATACTTACTACCATCTCATCAACCTATGCATCTTGTTGCCAATCCATCACATCAGTTCATTCCTTTCTCTATCCTTTAATTCTAGAAATGAAACCAAAATCCTCTAGATATTATAAATATCCTAAACTATTAACGGTCTTGTACTTGATCATACCTTAGGCTTATCCGTTCAAACACACTAAAATGAAAACATGTTACTACTACCTCTAAACTCTAGCTAACTCCTAAACTACTTTATTGTTGTTCAAAATTTAATGAGTTAGGGCTCCTTCGACCCTTGAGGGTTGTAGTATGCCTTCAATCAACTACCGTTAATGAGACCCTTCAGTGGCTTTTCACAACATTGTTAGTTTATCAACGCCAGCCTGTGTAATGTATATAATGTGAGATGGTCACATCCACATCATCCAAAGCTTACCTAGGTGCTTAATAAACTTATAGTCATAGAGCAATACCAATGAACTAGGTTCCAAAGTCTTGTATCGTATGTTGCGATCATGCCATGCCTTTTTTCGTTGTTTTTCCACAATTGAACTATAACCTATGATCAACCTGTCTTATTCCAATTCCATTAATTAATCCAATTACTTCTTTAGTGACTAATCATTTGACATCTGTGTGGCAACTGCAATGCGGAAACTAGGTACCACAAATTCCAATGGCATCACAACTTCTTTCCCATAAACCAACTTAAATGGGGTGTGTTTTGCCAGTCTCTTACAAGTAGTCCTATATTATCATAATACCGCAAGAACTCGATGATCGCATTCATCGCACCCCACATTGCAAACCTTTGTCAATGCATGCTTGAGGATATTATTTAATGTCGTCACCATACCATTTTCCTGCATATGGTCGGGAATACTTTTTTATGATGTATCATAAATTCTTGGGCCAAAGCACGGATAGTGGCATTAATAAAATGAGAGCCCTGATCACTCATCAACACCTTGGGACAACCAAACCTTGTAATGATATTCTAAAAGTTAATACGTGTATCAGTCTCTGTAGTGCAATCCTTCATAGGCGTGGCCTCTACCCATGTTGTTAGATATTTCATCGCAGTGATGATGTATCACACATCTGTTTTACATACAAGGGGATTAATCGGCCTAATGGAATCAATATCCCACTTTTTGAATGGCTCCAACATAGTGACAGGGAAGACTAGCAGTTCATCCCTTCTTGACGGTTTCCCAGTGCATTGGTAAATGTTGCAGTGTTTACAGTACTCTTGGATTCTTTAAATAGTGAAGGCCACCACAACCAAGTGCGCAGTACTTTCTTGGCAGTTTATTTGCCTATTCTATGTACTCCAAAAACATCTTCATGTGCTTCATACAATACTACATCGTGCTCATGCTCCATCACACATCTGCGTAGTATACCATCGGTTTCAAGCTTGTGCAATTGTCCTGCAATCAACTGGTAATCTGCACTCCTTGTCACCAATTGTCGTCACCATGCCACTGTATAATATTCCAGTGCTTTACCTGTCATGAGATATGCTTCAATTTTAATGAACTTATCTAGTACTATGTAAACTTTGAACAACTGCGCAACTCATCATCTAGGATTCCTCCAGCTTCCTTAGACTCCATCCTAGATAAATGATCTGGTCCAACATTATGATTGTCAGGTTTTACTACCACCTAAAAATCGAACTCCTGGAACAATAGCAACCACGTGCATATCCTTCCCCCCAACACTGGCTTATTCACTAAATACTTTAGCACATAATGATTAGTAAAAAACTCAAAGGGACCTCCTAAGAAATAGTGCATTAATTTTTGTCATACATATACCATAGCCAAGTATTCTCGTTCCGTGGTAGTGTAGTTCCTTTCTGAGTCTAAGATCTTTCGGCTTGCAAATGAAATAGGGTGATCAATATTACCTTCTCCTAGTTGCACAAGTATTGTTCCATGTGCGATTGACGATGCATCAACATGTACATTAAATAACTTTGTCCAATCTAGGAATATGGGAATTGATGCAGTGACTAACTTCTCCTTCAACATATCCAATACTCCTTTACATTCTTGGGTCCACATATACTTAGTGTCCTTCCTTAACATCTTCTCTAATGGCACAGTGATATTGGCATAGTTTCTAATAAATTTTGTATGGCCCAGTGTCGTGCGCGACTCGTTGACCAATCTTGGGCCTCGCATGTCCACAATTATAGCAATCTTTGTTGGATCCATGAGCAGTCCTTCTTTACACACTACATGTCCCAATAAAATAACAAAAGGTGTTAAAAAGATGCATTTCTTCAAATTAAACGAAATCTACAACTGCCTACATCTGTCAAGCATCAATCTAAGCACCTATATGTTTTCTTTCAACAGGTCGAACATAGTCCAATTGTCCAAGTACACCTCTAGGAACTTATGCATAAAATATTTGAATGTTCTGACTACAATCCTAGATAAAATTGTAGGTGCATTCTTCAACCCAAAGGGAATCGTTGTCAAATAAAATTAATTAACCCCATTCAATTGCAAATGTGGTATTTTTCCTATCTTCCTCTGCAATCCTAACTTGATGATACCCTGAAAATTCGTCAGTGAATGAGTAGGATTATCTTCCACCTACGTTCTCCAAAACTTCATCTGAGTAGGAAATAGATCATGTACACATGTTGCATTCAAATTTTGAAGGTCTACACAAATTAGAATGTCCCCGATCTTTTTATCCTATACCACCATGGGGTTGATCCATTCTGATTCTTCTACTAGAAATAGAATTCCTGCATCTAACATTCTGTCCAGTTCTTTGTGCACTTTCTCCTTGTACTTTGGATTCAGGCGGCATGGTCTCTTCTTTACTGGTTTTGCATCTAGTATAAACTGGATCTTCATCTCCCCTAAGGATCCTTCCATGCCCTTCATTTCTGAGAAACTCGTAGGAAATAGATCCTCATATTATTTAAGTAAATCCACCACTTGGGTAACTGTCTCGTCATCCCAATAATATCCAACAACAACCAATTTAGGTCTTTTTCTATCCCAATGTTATGCTTCTTTGTCTTCAGTGGTCGTGTATACTTCGACGCAGCGCTACTTGAAGCCTCCTCTTGGACTACGCGCTCACCCTCAATCTCATTTATCTATAATTTCATGGGATCCTCCTCTTCCTGAGCATTGTCACCATCTATCTTCCAGCAATAAATGGGTTGATTCAGTTTAGTCATTTTATTATGATACGCACAGACTAATGTACGGGATTTGTGGGTTTCTGATGGAAAATAAAATTATTCATTCTATATATAACATCTTTCAGTGGAGGTTCATCTTATATAAACTTGAAGGTTGCGCAAAATTGATTACTTAACTTTCCCCAATCCTTCATGTGTCTTATGATCTCCTCTTGTATGTATCAACTTCTTGGCACCATGTCCATAGTGTGAACAAACCTATGAACCCATTGTTCTTTAGGGATCTGCTTCTCTATCCATCTCTCACATAACCAAATGTGTTCTTGGGGATCTGTTGTACCCTTATACCTATTAATTAATTCCAAATCTCTTGAGGTATGAAAGATCAATCTTATGCATTCCACCACCTGCGCCCACCCAATTGTTAAACTCCTCTCGGTGTGTTTATCACTAGTGCAGAGGTGTTCCTTTCACGACTGCCTCCATTGCCCGAATCCTCTAATTTTTAGGCATGCTCTCCTCCATCTGTTATATGAATGTATCCATCGGTCCTATCCCATCGAATTTTGGAGGATTGAGCAGTTCATATCCTATCCATCACACTGACTTAGTAACTCTTGCACATCTCCTACTGGACACCTCATATAATTTGTTCTACCACCTCTCCAAGGCTTTTTCTAACTCAATATCAAATGAGTAGATACACCTCCAACTTAGTTCACCATCAATCATTGGATTCACATATTAAGAATTACATAAATTGAAAAATAGTAAGCTATAACCTAACCATTCACATAAAAACGTTCATAAACAACACATGAAACTCATAGAGAGGAAACTAGCCAATGTTTCATTATCTTTATTCATGGTCCAATTCAATACATCATTTAAACCTGACTACTCTGTCACATTCAGTCAGTCATACATAAAACTTGAAGTCCTTCCTCATAAATACCTAACCATATAAACAACAAAAACAACCCGACTTTTTATTTACAAATCCCTTTTTATAACAATGGTTGGCAATTAGTAGATAGTTACAAGTCTTAAAAACTAATAAATTATTCAAAATGACACGGTGTTTATTACAATACAATCCATCACGCAGTACAAAATATCGGCGCATGGCACAAACCTCTACATGTGTGTGTGAAACACTTGCGCATGACAAATCTACTTCATGCAACACATTATCCGGTGCGCTTCTAAAAACTGGTAACTATAGCGCCAATAGGAAGCGACCGAAGATTCAAAGAAAATAGGTAAATTTTTCATTATTAAGTACTTGGCATTGGAATTTGGAAGCCAAGTTGTTGGAGTGATCTTCTCTTTATATCCATACACAGTTATAGGCATACTTTATCAGAGAGGTTTAAATAGTAGATGGACATGAATGTTTTGATTCAGGTTCTTATCATTCAGGGCATGACCGGGGCCCACTTGATGTTGTAACGTACCTAGAAGCCTCTTTCGTCCATTGATACTACGGGGTACTCAAATTGCTTACACAATTCACCTCTAGCACCCAAATTCGTTTTTCATAATTGTCATTATAAAGTTAACAGTGGAAAATAAACATAAATGGTTGCTGTTCATATGCATATATTACCATTTATAGGCAATTCAAGCAGATAATGCACACATAACATGCCAAGCTATTTTCATGCGTTTAAACATTTATTAAATAAGAAATAATAAATATGTAAACACAGATATAAATTCATAGCATTTTCATACACAGCAAGGCACTTATCTTTTTCACTGCTTTAATATTATTAATCTACCACTGATCTGTGATCGCTGCCCTTTTAAAGCACATTCAGCCCTTGCGTTCTCTTCCATTCTTCCCATTGTACTAGATCTACTGTTCTCTCAACATTACCTGCACCATGTAACCCACCCCTCGTGGTATAGGGTGTATACTTGGCCATATTGACAGGTTTAATTGACAGGTTTAAAAGGCAGCAACCCCTCTTTCACCAACAACATTTTTATCCAGAGAGGGATTTCTCAAAGTAACCTATTGTGTTTTCTTTTTGTTTCCCTCAACCTTATTGATCTAGTACTCAGAATTAAATAACCCCTTAGTAGGTACTTTGGTACACATTGGTGATAAAACAATAAAACACCAAAAATAGATTTGACAACCACACTGGGGATGAACCTTATTCTTTATCCTTGCTTTTATAAGTGCAATTTCCAGCCCCTTCCTTATTTTAGAATATGTAATGAGAACTTGTGAGGTGTTGTTGGTTGTATCTCTCTAAGAAGGAATAAAAAATGTATTATTATAAAATAGAGTTATCCCACATGCATCATGTAATAAAATATCTTATTACCCTTATTTATATAAGAGAGGTAGAAAATAAATTATCCCACATTATTATGGGATGTAAATATTCCATACCTCTAGCTATATAATAGAAGTGAAGGAGAGTCTTTTAGGGTATGTTGTGTATGTCATTTGTACACATATCATTGTGACATGAAGTGAAGATGTAGTGTGATGTGATTCTTATGTGAGGATGCCATGTGTTTTTTGGAAATGTTATTATTAATTTGAAAGGGAGACTACATAAGTCATTGATGTCAAAAGAAGATTGCAAGACTACTGGAAATAATTGAAAAGAAGATTGCATATGTTATCAAAGACAAGGGGAGTTATGCATGTCGGAAGCCCGATGTATCGCATGCAGTGGAAGCTCGATGTAGTTTGGAATTATGAATTATTGGAATTATGAAGTATTGGAATTTGAAAAGCCTGAAGTAGAAGCCCAAAGTAAAGCCCGACGTAGTTCGGAAGCCCCAAAGATGCCCACATTTATCGAAAGCGGATTATTGGAGGGTTATAAAATCAGCCCCAAATCGTGGAAGAGCAGTCTTGAATGAATACTAAATAGTCATTGGCGAGCATAACTCAAAGAATAAACACCGGCTTTGATTAATTAATAATTTTAAGCCAGAACGATTATTAATTAATTGCAGGAGTAAGGCCATTAAAAGTAGGTAGATCGAGTTGAACCACAAAGCAAGCAGGAGTAGGGATCCGAAACAACGGGGGTCAACTACTACTGCTGAGTCAACCGAACCTCTAGCTCTGCTAATTATCGGCGGGACAGGCTGCTGGCGATACTTCGTACACCTTGCAATAGATAGCTGGTCAAATGCAACCGGGGTGCTTGGTGCTGGATTTGGATCCGGACGAAGGTCGTCTGGATCTCGCTCTCTATATACTGATGTGGAACTACTTAATCTTCTGAATCACAATCATGAACATCCGTTGCTATACTGGTATGTATACGCTGACTTTTGCTTTGGCTAGGTGGGAGGCTGGCGGCTTTCGAACTATAATTATAGGATGGATAGCGAGCTGGTCAGCCCACGAAGGGGATCAACATCAAACAATGATGGGTAATTAAAGGGTCAAATGCTTCTGATACTGAATCAACAAGTTCGCATCATCTCGATCAACAACGCTGCTACTGATTAGACTGCTGGTACATTCACATAGTTAAGGCACCAATTCCCTCGAAACACAGAGAAGACTAGGA
>LPNX011236603.1:0-15185 GCA_001517045.1 Pseudotsuga menziesii | reverse complement strand
TTCTACAGCATGAGCTTGATGGGTTCTAATGAGCTTGATCCAGTTGCGGACAGAAGAAAGAAAGATAATCGGGGCGTCCCTCGTTTATTAAATATGGGTCCCTTCCTTGGAGATGGGCTAGCGAACTGCCTTCCTTTCGGTCTCACTCCGTGCTTCTACCTTCCCACAGGGGGCTAGAAAGTTAGGATGGCCGATGGAAACTTTATTGAACTCCCGGGAGGATAAAACTAGTCCTTCCACACGGTGGAGCAACTTTAATTCCGATTAAACTAGTTTAATTCCGGAGCTAGATTAGTTACAGCCGGGAGATGGAATCCAATGAAGGACTATCCGCCTAATTAAACTAAGTCTAGGACAGGAAAGAAATAAACTCTAGCGGATGCTCGGACCAGATAAAATGACAGCATGCTCAACTAGGATGGAGGAAAACTAATCAACTACCGGGGGTGCTCCAGCATGGGAGGGAACTTTAGCCCCAGGGATAACTAATAGCCTTCACCCCAATTCTAGATAGTTAAACTACAGCTACTGTTACCATCCATCCATCCGGAACCATGCATGCATCCGGACCTTCCTTGAATTCCGATTAGTCTACTCCCTGGAGTTATCCTATAGTTGCTGCTCCCGGGAGTTGGGAAAGCACAATATGTTACCCGGTATAGTTATTTAACCAACCCTACTGCCTGAAGGAGTGAGGCTAATAGTATAGGCCCTAACTATGAACTCTCGGGAGGCAGGGAGTTAGCCGCCCTCAACTAATTGTATTGTTCAACCAGGGGGTGTGGGATGGGACCATCCATTTGATAGATAGGACAGTTCGGAAGCTAGCCGAGCTGTTACCATCCACAACTATAACTATTACCGTTGGCATTACCGCTAACCGGGGGTGGAGAGCCTGGAGAATTAACGAGGTTGGGAGGCAAGACAGTTCTGTCTGGTTTGGTTGTGGTTTGCCCGGTAGAAGAGAAGTTATTGGGTGGGGTTAACCTTCCCGGTTCGAGCATGCTTTCCGACGGTTGAGCTCTGGTCCGAGTCTCACGATGCTAACTTCATCCATTTATGAGCTGAAGTTCCCTCTATCTATATCCCTGTTTTCTTCTATCTATTCTCTCTCTGCCTCCATTTCTAGCTTGGCGCTTATCCCTTGTTCATTTATTCTCCTGGCCTCACGTTCATTTCATGCACTATTTTCCGGTCCTGCTACCCTTCCCCTCCTGGCCTCTCACTCCTGGTTCCCTGGCCCTCCATTTGATTGAGCTGATAAGTTGAGCCGAGTCAATTAGCGGATTCGATTGGAGGCGGATTTGAGCAGCCGGGTAGCCAAGATTGTAGCGGAGTAGAGTGGCCAAGTGGGGTCGAGCGGACAAAGAAGCGGAGTCGAGTAAAGTAGTGAAAGTAGAGAGTATTAAATCCAAGTATCCCCGCCCAACCAATGGATCCATCAATAAAATCAGAGGATCACTTTCTGATAAGTAAACATGAATTAATAAAAGAGCATGTTGAGTATGCGCGATGAGGTCTTTTATATGCAACGGACCCAATCAAAAGTAAAGTAGTAGTTTATAAAAGAAAATAGTGAATGAAGGTGGTTTTGAGGATTTGGTCTACCCAAACTTTCTTTCTTTGTGCCTGCTTCCAGTGGTGGTGCTGAGGATAGTAATAAGCGGCTCAACTCGAATACGGCGCCATCCCTGAAGGTATAGGTGTGGTAACTTTATGATACAATAGCCCAATCTTCCTTACTGGCCTTCCTAGGTTTAAAGACATGATGTGATGGGGATGAAACTAAAACAAAGGTGAATCATAATGCATCTTCATTTATTCAATTGTTCCGAACCCCGTTAATCAAATCTGAGTATCTGAGTATCTAAGCAGTTGAGTAACCCGGAGTAGCCCAGCCCAGGAGGAGGAAAGTAGCGCATCCCAGCGATGACCGGCTGAAAATGAAAGTCAATCAAATTGACCTTAAATTAGAAATGAAACAGGAGAGATGTCTATATGAAACAGGGTTTATATATAGACTAACTTCCCAAAACATAATAAATAGAAATGACTTTATTTCAACTTGCCTTTATCTATAGTAGCAAATAGTAAGGTTTTTAGTTTAGTATTGCCTAAAGTATGCCCTAAGGTATTTATTAATCTGAGTAACCTGCCGGCCCTATGGAGATAGTGGAAAGCTTCTTTATTAAGCTGTAGAGTAGTATATTACTTTTATGGTGGGAGTTGCTATGCTCATTTTCGATTAGCCAACCCAATTAGCCAAGCCAAGCTATGAACCACCAGCTTACAATGATTGAAACTGGAATGGAGTACCAGAATCTATTAGTGTACCGCCACCTCCTACCTGTATCGACTAGCGGCAAAGAGTCCTTACATCAAGTGATCACTACCCGGTTGACTCTTGTATGGATTCCCGGCATCTAAACCTACCTGGATCTATTGAATCACCGCCTGGCAATCAATCAGAGGTAACCTAAAATACAACTTGAAAAGAGTCCCGTAAGTACTAGCCATATGGAAACTAGCACACTAAAGACTAACGGTTGTGAGGTCCATGGAGTCTAGCCTTAGGTAATAGCTCTTGACGTCTTAAGCAGTAAGTACAAGCATTAGTTCTAGAGTTCTAGCCTTAATAGCCAAGCCATAGATAGCCTATAGTTCAAGCCCTAGAGACTGCGAATAAATGCGATATCATAGATTATAAATAGTTGCCTATTGGTGGTCATAGTATGTAGAGTAGCTGTAGCCCACATGCACTAAGAACTATTAGCGTTAGTTATTTATGCTTGCAAAAGAAGAAGAGAGGTTGTTTAGCAAAAAAATGTTCCACACTATAAACAACCGTTGAGACTAGTAAGTCGTTGCATAAAACCTAGAGCAGAATAACAATTGGGCGAACAATAAATGGAAATGAGTTAGCTTCCACAGCTTTTGGCTTGCTGCTCAATCCCAACTTCAATATAAAGGAAGATACGTTTTTCATCTTCACAAACCAGCGATTTAAAACATAAATTTGCCTTCACCATGGCATTATTTTAACTCCTTAAATAATAAGAGGTTTTTACGTATTCAAATTGGTTGTTTGTAGGAGCCTGCCCTTAATATTAGAAGATGTTCTAAATTATGTTCCAACTAAACTTCTTGCCTGGGCCAAACCAAACAAAGTGAAACGTACAGGCGATATGTTAAAACAGGTATAGGTAGAATTATATCTAGTCCCATAATGTATGAAATAATAAAATGAATGAATAGGATACTCTATTCCCATAAGCTAAGACGATGTTATTGGCGATGAGACGACTGGGCTATTGGCTTACCCCAGCACTTCCTGGGCACTTATCGGCGGACTTATTGGCAATATTTTCAACCAACCAGGTATGGCTCAATTAAATAAGGTCTTATGGTGTTTTGTTGAGCCTCAATCGACGGCATTCCAATCTAATGGGTAACCCTTCCAGAAAAAGCATGTTTCAGTAATAAGGAACTCCACCATTATTTCTGTACCCCGATGGATAAGGGGATTCCTCGAACCCATAAAAATGAGGTTGCAACGAAGGTGCGTAGCTCTTTCCCGACAAAGAAGGGGAAGGAAAAACACCAAATGGGAAAGTTTTTGAGAAAATGAGTCCCATCCCAACAAACAAACATGGTGGATTCAATTGAAAATGGAAAAGTGAAACATTCCCGAGGTACAAGGGAATGCACCGAACGGGTCGTAGAGATGCGCGATATACTATTTGGATTATTCCCCCTTATTTGGGTTATTCTCCTTGTTGATGCCCCATTGGATCACTGTATGAGTCCCCACAGGTCAACTTAAGGAAAAGGTCATGTTCAGTAATTAATCTTAGCCCTATGGACTGACAGTCTTAGTCCCCCCTAAAGTGAAAGCCTTATGGTTTTTATGGTGCTTACTTACTATAAAATCCTAGAAAGAGCTTCAGCAGTCTTTCTTTATTGCCCTAACTAAGGCCCCATAGAGATGGACTACTTTAGAGAGTTCAAGCCAATGCATAGCTTCGCTTTCGCTCAGAAGTTACTCTATTCTTTTCAAATAATGTATACAAAACCACCATATAGGTTTTTCACTGACACTCAGCAGGGGACTAGCTTCACTTACGCTCAGAGCTCTATGCCTCTTTAGACTACATTTGTTAGCAAAAATGGCATCTGCATTAGTTTAGGCTCCAACAACATTGAAAAGATGTTCTCCATCAATCAAGATATATCCAGTCTCACCCACCTCCTGGGGCTATAAGTGACCTCCTCCTGTCAATGTTGACCACCGGTTATCCGCTTACCGGCTTACAACAAGGGTCGAAAATAAATTCGAAATAGACATTGAAATAAAAGATCAACTTCCAAGTACAAGCATAAACCTATTGTATCAATAGAGTCGTTAGAGAGAGAGAATCACCACTTTAGGATTGAAATCTAGATAGAACTTAAGTATTATTACCTTAGTTGTTATAATAACTAAAGCTAAGAGAGTTAGAAGTATATATTAAATATATATATTTATTCTATTTATTCTATTTCATTCTGAACTAAAGCCAAGTTATGTGACTAAAAAGAAATTGAAATAAAAACAACAAAGATAAAAATATTTTTTTTTACTTCTACCATTGTATTTGCGGAAGTAGCCTAGGGGAAGCCCGTGGAATAGAGCCGTTATTGCATTAGCGGAGTCGATCATCATTCTACAGTATAGTGTGTTTTAAAAAGTGGCACATTTCCCTAATGTCCCCCAAAGAAAGCAAATTGAATTGAAAAGAATGATGAATGAGGCTGTTTTGTAGAACTGGTAGCCTATCCAAGTAGCCCAGCCGAGCATCCAATTGATCCCAGCTAGGTCAGCAAACTCGCCTTATTCTGCCCACTAGCCAGCAATTGCAGCAAGACTAGCCCTCGCTCGGGTTCAACCCCTCCGTCCTTGTGATGGTCAATTCTATTATGTGAACCTGGCCTTATAGAAAGGCTCAAGGGTGCTTACTACCACACCTTTTGCAAACTATCGACCCTGCTTCCTTCCCGATCGATTTATTCACCGCCGATGCTCCGATGCGGAGATGTCAGAGATTTGGAGATGCAATTTTTACTATATAAAACCCCAAAGAACTTATTGGGTGGGAGGCATTTACGGGGCAGAACGCACTTACCTGCCTGCCGGTGCTACCGTTACTCCCTTGGAAACCTTTATTTGCATATTGAAATGCGTTATAGCGCATGGCAGTAGCAGATTCCTCATATAAGGACTTTAAGTGACGAGACGGCAATGAATGATGGCATTTCAAAATGTTTCACACTAGTGCTTGAACGAGGCTTACTTGGTTAGACTTACTTGGCAGGATCAGCACCAAAGCAATCAATACCAGCCCCGCAAACACTAGACTGGACAGAAATAAAAAGACAGACAGAACAGACGACACAAAGGAAAGGACGACAAGCCAGAAGGAAAGGAAAGGACAACAGGCCGCCGGATAAGAGAAGGAAAGCCAGATAGAATGAGGTAGAGCAACGTAAGCAAGCGAGCGCCGAAGCAGTGAGAAAGAGAACCCTTTCTCTTCGTGAGCTGTAATCAAATCAGGCGCAGCGTCACATACATGACTTCTGGGCGTGGAAGTGAGCCACCCCCAATAATTTGTATGCTATCTCTTTTGTTTGTGGCTGGCCTAACTAGTTACATCATATTAATGGGAGTCCGCAAGAAAGTTGATTTCGTGCGAGTGAGTGGAATAGTAAGAATCATTGTCTGTCCGTCTGTCTTTTTATCATTAGACTATCGTGCTGGAGCGGTCGAATCAGATCGCGATCTGGTAGGATCCATCTATTTTAGCTGATTACTCATATTAGTCTTTCTTTATCTCGGCTGGCGTTCTATCCTCTCATGCCTCCCCTTATTATTATCCTTCCTTCCATTCCGATTTTAGCTTATTAAGCTTTCCTATTTTTGAGACGACGGGTAAGACGAGATAGATGATGGATGATCTGGCATTACACTTGCTCCCTTGCTTGCTTACTTACATTCTTCATTACTATCCCCTAAACCTATTCTAACTAAATAAAGAGCAGCTCTACAACTTGAACTAAAATAATAAATCATAATGTGTGGTTTGTTCAGTATGAATCCATCCCTAAATGAATCTTCATAGGATGATTAGCACCCAAAGTGTAAACCACTGGGGACATATAATATAATAAATGTACTTATATAATCCATGTTCTCTATGTTAAGTTGGTTGGTCCATCATTAGGGGGTAATAATAATAACCAACGCTCCTTCATGATAGTCCTGGGAGATCCATCGGCGGCATGAGGCCATGCAGGTTTCTAGGTCCTTGGACATAAGCCTAAAGATACAAGCTTGCTCCGATGTGATAAATCCATATAAAAGATCTCCATGTTATTGCCATGTAGCTGACCTAATTAAGCCATATCCACTCTACGTGTTACTACTATATGATGTTGCCTATCTAACTCCGCCGCAGTCCAAGCGCGTAATATAATAATAAGTATATATGGGGGTGCTGCTAAGGATCTCAGCTATGACAAGCTATCTACGACAATGGGAAAGTTTCAATTTCTATATCATTTGTATATAATATGGCGAAAGTAGAAGAGATGCAATTTAGTCCCTTGTATGGCAAATGGAAACGACGATATGGCTCACTCAGATATGGCTCTATTAACTGCCTAACTCACCTCACGATGATAGTATCCCTCTACCCTATGTGCAGTAGTGGAACCTCAGAGCGTAGTAGGATCGCTCCATGCGGTTTTGGAACCTTAGATAAACAACATGAAAGGGTTCAGTTTCAACGTGCGTATGATTGAAATTATACAGTTTCTAGTTTCTCTTTCTTTTTCAATGGGCATTAAGTATTTATTGGGTGAGGGGGCTATGACCAGCAGCCTCTTTCTTATTTATCTTTGTTGTCACAGAGAATGGATACATCTTTTGAAAACTCGCACTACGAAGGGTAAAGCCCCGGCACACCTTGCGTAATCACAGCTGCTCCGTAGAGCGTGGTATTTTCCTATGAACAATTAGATATGGCATCATATATGAACACGTCTCTATGGCCATATCTTATATAGACACGTCTTGGACTGGGCCTGGACCTGGGCCTGGGCAAGAAGGTCAACGTAGAGATGCCAACAAATATATATATATATATTATATGGATTTATTGTTAAAATGTACCTTTTTAAACGTCTCTATCTATGCGACATCGTGTATCGGTGCCAGCAGGATTTCTACATGCGAGTTCCACCATAGCAATGCCAGTACTTACTTCCATGGTGATATCATATAGTACACCCACCATAGATGCATTTGACCTAGTATAAGTAACTTAAAAGAAGCAAGCAGCAAATACAAGGGCGGTTTACTTAGTTTA
This sequence comes from Pseudotsuga menziesii, assembly GCA_001517045.1. NCBI lineage: Eukaryota > Viridiplantae > Streptophyta > Pinopsida > Pinales > Pinaceae > Pseudotsuga > Pseudotsuga menziesii. Next base: position 7,782 of record LPNX011236603.1, on the reverse strand, counting down.
TCCATTGGTAAAGCAGCAAGCATCTGAGCCTGTTCAAACAAATCCAATTTTGGATCATCCAATCCCAGATCCTGTAGTTTAATATTATCCAAGCGCAGTTCCATCTAAGCCGGTTTATATCCAGTTTCGTCCGATGATACAGATGCGGTTCCAGGTCCGGGCGCATATCGAGATTGAGCAGTTCCAAATCCAGTAGAAAAAGAAGTAGCTTTCCTTTGCGCGGCTCCAGAGCCACCTAAGATACCATCCCTGGGGCCATGTATCTCAAATCACTAGTGCTTGGAACACACACTAAGGTTTTAAACCCCTAATAACATGTTGTACATCACAAGGATTAATACCAAGGCATGTTGGAGCAAGACCCTGTACAAATAAAATAAAATCAATCCTTGAAACACATGATAATGCACTGTACTTTTAGGAACTACATGGATGTGGGAACACTTAATAAAATGTACGTCTATAGTGAGGTACACTAGCTTATGCCGGTACATAACTTATAGGAGCAGCATAGTCTCGGCAGCAGAGACAATTTGAAACCCAGCATATCCCGCAGATTCAGCACCAGCAGTAGCAAAGGCATCAGAGACGGAAGCTTATTAGGTTGGGTCAGTAGTTGGAAAAGTAGTTCCAGAAGCACCACCACCGTTCACTAAGCTCCTGCAATAGCTAAATCAATTGCATTCAACGGATGGCTACGCTGTAGCGCTACTTGAACCCTTATCAGGGGTTGTTCCACATTGGGCATGCATCTGAATTGGACTTGTGAATACCACCTTCCTTTCCTTCCTTTATGGGTCCTTCTTCTAGGCGGACTAAGAGCAAGACCTCCTCCAAGTGAGGATTTCCTTATATTAATACCTACCTCCTTATCAGAGGTCATATGACAGGGTGGGCAGAGATATAAATCCTCCGAAGTAGCCCCAGACCACTCCAATCAAGTAGAACAGCCTGAGTTTGGAAAAGGTTGAAGCTAATTCCAACCCAGAGAAGGATTGCGAATTTACCATCCCTTTTTCCTGCATCTCTCCATTCCCCCCCCGGTTTTCACCGAAGGTAGCTGGTTGAGGGGGTCGAGTCTCTTATATGCATATGAAAAAGTTGAAGAAGGCAAGCAAGGGCTAGGGCCATGTATATAAGACTGAGTAATCTTTACCGAAACTATATTGCTAATAACTACTGCCAGCTGCTTATAACTACCGCGAGTAATGGTGCAGGTTCTTCCCTCTGGTAACCCCCCCAATGAACAATATAGAAGTAAGTGTAATTAAACCAATCAAAGAGAGCAGTTCGATCAGCAGCTGAACCAAGGGCGGGCCAAGCATAATTTGCATCAGGGGATGATCTTTCCTTCTGCTTTACCTGGTTCACCTGGTGCTGATGGGATTGCTCCTTCAACTTCTGGTGGAACTGTTACGGGAACTGCTGCCAGGAATGAAGCCGGTTCATATGGTGTTGATGGGGCTGCAAATGCTGGTGATGCTGTAAATTCTGATACCGATTCGACTGATGCTGGTAATGCTGCTAATAATTAGGCTTAAACTGGGGCTGCTAGGAATGAAGCTTTTTAAGGTGCTGCTGGAAACACTGTATTTTTAGGACAAACCCAAATTCCCTAGTGACACGGATCTAAAATCAACTCTATTTTCATTTGGTTTTGACGCTGCTTTTGCTGATTGAACTGCTCCTGATACTGCTAATGGAAATAATTTCATTTCTGGCTTATGCTAGGAGTAAGACTGGTGATGCTGGGCACCTACTCTCCTTTGATGCCCCGGTAACTGAGTCTTCCCTACTTTGAACTTCTAGGGGATAGAAAGTTACCAACCGATGTGTTTTTTGCTTGTCCAGAGCAGCCCTCTAGGGGAGAGAAAGTGATACGCGATTAAAAAGTGCATTGTATAGCATGGGGCATTGACAGTCCAGAAGTACCGCTTTCAATCAGCAGAATAAAAACTCGGTGAATACGGAATTCTATGCTATTGTATAGTTGAAGGAGACATTACTTCCCACACGCCCACTTTTATTAGTCAATTTCCCACCTTATCGTTGGGCCAAGGCCCCCGCACTATCTATCATCTTATTTATACGCCCACTTTGCTTTCTGAAATTCCCACTTATTGGAAGGGCCAGGATCAGTAAACATAATTCTGGCTACTACTTCCCATACGCCCACTTTTGTTAGTCAATTTCCCACCTTCTAAGGGCCGGGTGAACATTGGCAACGCCCAGTCTTGTTACTCAATTTCCCACTTAAATAAAGGCTAGTTAGATAAGTTTCAGGAGAATTTACATAATGTGTGAAGGAGCATGTTTCCCAGCGTCACCACGAGCATCCCAGAAGCACCAGCATAAGGAGCATTCTTACTAATATCATTTCAACTTATGCTTTTTATTTTCATTATCCTGGTTATGCTGTTCTTTCAATTGCTCCTTCAACTTCAGCGTATTCAACTGGTGATGGCAATGATCTTGGCACTGCTGCTTGTACTGGGACGACTTGTGCTTCCAGGAATTCTATAATATCTGAATATGCAGGTTCAGCTGTTGACGCTTCAACTGGACTTAAGCTTCAAACCTTGAGCTTGGTTACCAATATTAGATAAACACTTTTATATTAGCTTACACGGAGGAAGGAGTTAGGTAAGGCAGTCAGTAAGTTTGTCACTTTGTAATTAGTCCGTGGAGTACTATGTAAGGCTTACACATATAGCATAAGTACGTGGACCATTGTAACTTTCCCCAGGAGTACCTGGTGGAAGGAGGGGTGAGGTTAGTTAGGTAATAGTGAGGCAGTCATTCAGCGAGTCAACTTAACAACTAAGGAAGATGGCTTTATAATGAACTTCTTTTTTTTATACTTCATTTTGGCATATCATGAGCGAAGCCGCTTGTCCTTCCGAGGGCAAGGAAGCTCTATATTTTGCAGGATGCTCTTGCTGGGGATACTACGCTTTTTGGGGGATACTTCAGATGCAATAAGGAAGGATAGATTCAGGGCTGGCAAACCGGCTTTATGCTCTAGATTTATCAATGGATTGATCGGGGCAGACAACATATTCAATTTCATTGGATTGATTAAAAAGTAACATTTATCATTTTCATTTAGTAAATACCCTCTTTTAAGGCTACCGGGAAAGATGACGACTCATTGCGGGTAATTAAATAAATTTATTATTACTAAATCTAGTTCAAAATAAAAGAATTTATAGTAGGGTAGAAGTGTTTCTATACAGCTTAATACTAAGCAACAAGTGTCATAGGGCTTACTGTACTAACTAAGCCAACTGTCTAGCCAAGTCCAGAAGACTCAGTAGGAGGCAGGCACTAGCCAAGTATGGAACTTACTGCTTGTTGGACGGCTCATTGACATGGTGGAAGGAACTAAACAATACCAAGGGCAAGAGCTAGAATTAGTTCTTCGCTGGAGCTCAGGGATCAAGCAAAGGAAGGGGAACCTGGATCAAAGAATGGAAACTTAATTAAGCACTGCCATGGACTGGCAAGTGGGACGTTCTGGAGTAGTGACTCTTTCTCTACAGCTCTTAGTGGGATACTCTACAGACTGAACTAAGGCAATAAGTTCGAAGGGCAATAACTAGTACTGTATAGAAGAGGTTCTAAGAGGGGCTCAGAAGCTAAGATAGTCGGCTCATTTACATTTACTTTGAAGGCATGGGACGAAAGACCGGCTTGAACCGGACTAAGGCAAGTCAGAAAGTCTTTACTTTTCAGACGGGGATTAATACTAAGAAAGTCAGAAAGAAAGACAAGTAGTTAGGCTAGTAGTACTGATATTACTATATAAGATTGTGCCCCTAGAATGGACTTACCTAGCTTCTTCGCTGGTCGAGCTCAGAGGCCTCAAAGTGGAGACTAAGGCTCGCCTAGTTTACCACTAGCAAGTAGTATCAGCTTGACTTGCTTACGCTCCATAGAAGTGTAAGACCGGAATGGAATTCAATAATGGATGGACACAAAAACGCTTCTTAGCTGTGTAGCTAAGGGAGGGAGAGGAGGACTTATTCTCTTGTTTACTCGGCCTAGGCTTATGGAACTTAAGTGCCTCGCTATAATGAATGGCAAATAACTCGTCGGGTTGTAGGAAGGAGCTACTAGGTCAAGAAAAGAGATAAAATAACAACCTCCTTCCTGGGGTGGAGAACAAGTAACGAACCTAGAACCACTACCTCCTGGGCATGGAGGATTGACAACTAACTGGTAGGCTTATACAATCACCTCCTATCCTTATTGTGATTGGCGACCTCCTGTCAATGAAACTGGACTGGCATCCATTTATTATTATTGAAATGGGAGAGTTGCACTACTAATTAGCAGCACCCCATAGCGAGTTTAAAGAGGTTGAACTCTCAATAGATTGTTTGTGCACCAGGTAAGGTAATGTTGTTGCTTGCCGGTATATGTACCCATAGGGTACAGATGATGCCTTTAGGAGATTGTTTCATGTTAACCAGTGAAAAAGAAATGGAAAAAGTTAAGCTTATTATATACAAATTAAATCAACCCCCATAACCCGATGAGAAGCAACTTATAAGTACTAGGTGAAGAGTTGTGGTAGCCCCATATGCTAGGGAAGTAAGAGATGCTGGGGATATTAATATGGGATTGCCCCCTGTGTTCTGGATTTAACCTATTAATTAAAGTGCTTTTGGATGCCTTTCAGGCGGTTTGTGGGAAACGATCTAGCTTAGTAGTCGGGTAGAGTTTTTATGCAGGCTCGAAAAGGAAGGAGCAGTTTTCATAATCATGGTCCACACCAAACAAAAAGATTTGACAGGTAATGGGTTGGTGCAGTGAACTCCAGACCCTCCCTTGAGATGGAGAATACTCACTGGAAATGGAAATGAATAACTACGAACGTAGGAAGGAAAGTTACGTAGGGAGGGGGTTATCCCTACTATTTATTTACCTAAAAGCTAATACATTAGTGGATAGGGAATAAAGCCACGTTCAACTTGCATGCATGTGTTGAGCATATAGCTTAAAAAAAAAGCAATTACTCCCGGCAATGACTGGGTATCTACCCACAATGATCGATTAAGATTTCCTGCTGGCTCTGATCTAATAAAGGAACCCTACCTGCTTAGATATATAAATCTTTCTACTTGCCCTTGAGAGTGACCTCTTGATGATCTTAGATCGACTCGACCTCGGTTGGTTGACACCTCACAAAACGGTATGCAACCAGACAGAGTCAAATGGACATAAAGACATACCCGAGAGAGAATGTACCCTTTCGTGCCCGAGAGAAGAGGAAATGTTATCCCAACAACATAAAAAATATATAGTGTTGATAGAGTAGTTAGCTGACTATGCAATTTGGTGCTAGAGCGAGGTGATGACTATGACATGTAGGGCACGGGATTATACGCTGTTTATGAATGGCAGCTTATGGGAACCTTCTATTTGTGAGTTAGTGAGTGGCTTCTGTGTGCTGTGCCGATTACCATTTTAATAGCCGCTAGATGATACAGGAGTTGATCCCACCCAGGTGGCAATGCTGATAGGTGCAATCCAGGTGGCGATCACTCGATCCAAGAAAAGAGTCGAGCCAAGTTTTTATGTACTCGATGCTGGTACTCTCAATTCTGGTACTCTTTTAAGGAGGAACCTGCTATCTTTATTAGGTTGTGTCCCACGTCCCCTTTCTTAGTTGTTAAATATGTGAAAGCCTAATGATAGAGGATACTCTCTGCTAATCCGACGTCCATGCATTAATAAGTTCCATTACACTGTTATTTTCTATCTTACATTACAACTTGAAAATAATATTGAATTGAGTTGTCAGCCTAAGGTTCGGTCGGGGCAGGTACAACAAAGAAGTTTTTTTAAATGACAACTTATTCAAATTATCCTGGGAATGAGGAAACCGGTTCAACTGATGCTTATTTATGGAAATGATCCTGGAGCTGGTGCTTCTTATTTTAATAATTTGGGAATGATCCTAGAAATGCTGATACAGCTGCTCCTTCAACTTATGGAAAATATCCTTAAACTTAGGAAGCTGGGAATCCTGGTTCGACTGGTGCTTATGGTAAAATCCGTGTCCAACTGATGATGGGAATTATCCTGGAAAGAATTATGATGCTGGGCATCCTTTTAGTGCTTTTGCTGCCTTTGCTTGTAATCCTTTTGCTCCTGGGAATGAAGCCCCTTCAACCGTTGGAAATAATGATGCCGGGAATTACACGGGTTAAACTGGGAATACTTAGGCTACTACTGGTAATACCATTGGGAACAATGCTGCAGCTGGGTATGTTGGGGATGCTGCCCCTTCAACTTTTGCTGCTCTAACTCTTATGGGGATTATACTGGTTTAACTGGTTATTAAAATGCTTATACAGCTGCTCCTTAAACTGCTGATCTTAACGCTGCTTCAAAAGCTTATGGAGATGCTTCTGCTTGGGCTGGAACTTTTGACGGGAATGTTGGTCGTGATGCTCCTAGTTGTAGTGCTTATGATTCTGCTGATACGGCTGCTCCTTCAACTGGGAATGCTGGTAATGCTGATTCTGCTGGGAATTATGCTGATGGAACTGCTGGTCGTTGTGCTGCTTTAACTGCTTATGGAGATTATCTTGGTTCAATTGCTGCCCCTATTATAGTGAACCTCTCCTGGTGCTTATTAAACTGGTACTTCTGGGAATGCTCTGGGAACTATTGGAAATGCTAGTTCAATGGGTGTTAAATTGGTGCTTATTTTTATGATGCCGGGCCTCCTTGTACTGCTGGTGCTACTATACTTGCTTGTAATAATGCTCCTTCAACTGCTTATGGAAATGATCCTGGTGTTAGGAATTATGCTTCTTATACTGCTTATTCAAATGACCCTAGGAAGAATATTCTTACTTAAACTTATCTTTATTCCCAGCCTCCTAAATTCCAATGCTGGTGCTCATATTATTTATTATTTAATGGGCTTGTTGACTCTTGTCTTCTTCCGAGCTCCGCAGGACACCACCTAAAATAACCTAAGAGTAAATGAAAATTACAATTAAATATGATTTAACCCATTTCAACTTTATGAATGAAGCGCTTAGTGAGTCAGGACTTACTGCTATGAACCCTTATATTATCAGCTGGTATCAGAACGAGATCATCCAACCCCCTGACTGTAGTATTTCCACACACATAACAACATAACTTCGTACCCCCCCCCCATACGCTTAGATTAGCGATACAGCTTCCATCACACTGCACTGTAGCCGCCCCATCCCATTAAATATATGTAATGTATATTACTATTTTAAACTTGATTCGTTCGTCGCTATTCTGTTTCGTGATAGTGTTTCCTACATAGAGGGATGCTGGGTTCACACCACCGATCAAGGTAGAGTTCTATTTACTCCTCAATGTCTTTTTACTCCTCAATGTCTTTCCTTTCGAACCTTCCTTATAACTATACATATGGTAACCTTGCTAACTCAGCTATAACGTATTGACTCGTATCATTGGAACGTATTGATTCGTATCATTGGAAAGGAAACAAATTAGTACCCTTTGGTCGCAGAGGCAATTAAAAAAGCTGCATAAGTGAATATATAACCTACAGAAAAGTGAGCTAATCCAACTAATCGTGCTTGAACAATGGAAAGAGCTACTGGCTTGTCCCTCCATCGAACTAAATTATCCAAAGGTGTGCGTTCATGGGCCCATGCAAGAGTTTCGATCAGTTCCTGCCAATATCCGCGCCAGGAAATCAGGAACATAAATCCAGTAGCCCAAACAAGATGCCCGAATAAGAACATCCACGCCCAAACA
>LPNX011236602.1:34836-53146 GCA_001517045.1 Pseudotsuga menziesii | reverse complement strand
TGCATTGTAAGTGACGCATTATCCACCAAATTGAGTAACTTAAGCTCCGTAGGTTGAGTTCGAGGGGTCAAGGTAGATGGTAAGTTCGCAAGCCATAAGCCCGTTTATTCTCCCATAAAGTTTTTTGTCCCAGCCAGCCAGCAGGAATAAAATGCATAAAGTGGAAGCAAGTAAACTAACTAAGGCAGTAACAATTAAGTTATTGTATTATATAGTAATAAACCAACAATAAGCAAAGCAACTGATAGCATGCTTATTTATCCCTCCCCCTCCTTAAAAAATTATATTGGATCGAAAGCAAAGCTACCAATTCATTATTATTGAACGGGTGGTTTTTATTGTTAACGGGTACAGGAGTAGCCCCAGCTATTCCTTCTCTCCTATGCAGCAATGATATCCTATCTGCAATAACCGGCTTACAATGACTGGCTATCAGCTGGCAATGAGCTCCTGGCACTGACCTTCCTTCCGGCAATGATGGGAACTGAATGGGTAATGCGGACTGCGGCCTGGGGATTGAACGGAAAGCGGGCGAATTGACTGGGGAAAGCGTACTGTTCTTCCTGGGTTGTACTGGTCAGGCAGAATAACTTAATGTGGAATTATGGGTACGAAAGTGGGTAATGCTGGGTACGGGAGCTGGGAATGAAGAACCAGTGGGAACTTGCCCTCCAAGAATACTAATAAATTTGGAGAATAAAATAACTTGCCTCTCCGGAATACTAATCAGTTGTAACGCCTCTCTCATAAAACAACTAATCAGCTTATATAATCCAATCAATCAGTTCACTCGCTCGCTCAATGCCTCTCCCGGAGGAAGTATCCTCCATGCACGAACGCGGAAGACCTCTGCAGTAAATCACGCACGCCGCCCGTCTGCCCAATTGGGCCTCCTTCCTCTCAGAAGCCGTTAAATATTAAATTGATAAATCTAAATTGCCCGGCGGCATAGCTTAATCAATATTTCGTAAGAGAATAAATTGAAAATCCTCCTTTTTTCTATCTGGTGGCAACTGGGCTGCTCACTCTCTTATCTTCTGTTGGGTAGGGGGGGGATGAGAAAGCAACCAGTTCCAAGTTCTTAATTTAAAGGGCTATAAATATAAATCTAGGGGAGGCAATAGATATAGAGGGACAGGTAGCCTGGATCAAAAAAGAGAGTTGCTCCCCAGCCATTTATCTAAGGGATGCACGAAACAAACCGAGCACCCTTAATGAAATTCTGCTATCTTCCACACCTCCGGGGGCCCCCAATGATCCAAAATGCTCAAGTTGGAAAGTAAAAGAGAAAAGTATATGAACAAGGGTAAAGGGGCTAAGCAATGGACAAAATCCCGTCGCTTATATTCTAGAGAACCTTCCTGAAAGGACATGTTTCAAAAAGAATAAAATATTCTAAAGTAATGCCTAATCATCTCCCCTAAAAAAGCAATTCCCTGTATAAAAAATATTGAATTGGATAGTTTTGTAAGATCTGTTCCAAGCCAACTTTGTGCCTGGGTGGTTAAAATGGTGTTGCTGAAGATGGTAGCCCTCCCTAAGTGTATCCACCACTCGAATAAGGCTCCTACTTTAGGTACATGAAAATATTTGGTAACGCACATTATATATATTAACCCTTAGTACAACATAGAGCCAACATAAGAGTGTAGCTTCATGATTTGCTCTAGTACTGGCCCATCCCACATGGACCCCCCCTAATACACTATAAGCTCTACTATGGAATAGTACTACTATCACCACGGAATAAATAAGTATTGACCAACAGGCCCCGGGACCACACTCACTAAGTCTTGGGGGAGGGTGCTTAAAATATAATACCCTGAATATATGGAAGTAAGATAAAAAGTGCAATCTATTGATTCCCCCATTAGATCGGATTGGGATTATTGGTAGAAAAGTAAGTAATCGATGTCGTCTCCCCACTTACTATTATTGGATTGGCCAGCCTGAATCACCTCACACCAGGGATTCTTATTCTCTATATCCGGAACAGATAGGAAAAAGCAAGCGATGATAGCAGATAAAATATATTTATCCTGACTCTATGAAATTACTATAAAGCTGTAGGAAGTAAAGCCCAAAATAGCCTAGTTTAGCCGTATTTGCTATTCAATGGGTTGGTTTACTTGGGGATCATAAATCAATGGTGCTCACTTACTTCAAATGACAAGGTAACCCATTCTTTAGGTACGAGGGAACGCACCGAAGGGTCGTCATGCAAGTCTCAGAATTGCAGATTTCATATTACAATGGTCTAGATTTATTCTTTCTTTTATTTTATTGATGGAATTGATGAGTGCATATAAAACCTGGCATTTACACTGGGCATGGTGTAGGCCAGTATAAGATAACCACCTACCTTACCAGAGTGTTTCCTACCAGCCCTGGGCTTACTGATGGTATGCCATTGAAGCGATAACGCGATAATAATACGTATTTATTACTTAAGGCAAGCAGCGACCCAAGAATACAAACAAATCCTCCGGCGAAGCGATCACCGCCTGAAGGCAATAAGTTGCCCCTCATGGGATGTTTGGATTCAAAGCGATAGGATTAATCTTTTTCATATTCATAGTAGGTCCAGTCCTTTCAATAATCTATCTCCGTGTTGAGGTCGAACAAGGATTTTTCCCCTTTCAAATGTTATCTCCCCGCCGAAAAATGGATCCTTCTCTATAAAAAGGATTTTGTTCCTCACCAAATAAGGATTATTTTGGATCTATCCAAGCCTCGCATGCCCAGCTGCTTATGTCAGGCCTTCGAAGCCTGTGGAAACGCATTCTGAAGAGTTCATTAGGTATCTAGGCTCTGCCTGCTAAGTAAAAAGGAGAGGAATAACCTTCAGCTAACATCGCGCTACCAAACTTTATGGTATATGAATATCGAGCCCAAGCAGATTCCCACGCGTTACGCACCCGTTCGCCACTTACTTTGCTCGCTGTGCCCCACGACCCGCATGCATATAATTTGAGTGAATGTGTGTCCCCAGCTTTTCATTCACAATCCTGCCTACCTAGCCGCATAAATAAAAGGGCAAAGCACTGGCCTGGTTCTGAATCATTGAATGAACGGAAATGGCACAGAGAAGGCATAGATCTTCTATCCAAGATCAAAATGATAACCTCTTCTGCTTAGGATTTGCCCAATCCGCTCGGAGACAGCGGGGCAGTCGTTCATTACACCCTTCGTGCAGGTCGCTACGTCCAGGACCCTCTATTGATTCCCCTCGATTGATCACTCAGGACTGACACTAAGGGCGGACTTATTTTGATCCTTGCCCTTCCTTCTCAACCCTTCTCCTTACACTGCGCCACAGGTCCTTACCCAGTTAGGTCCTTAGAAACCCTTATAACGCGAAGTAAACCCTCCCATCTACTACTTATAACCCTGCACCTTACACTTATACTTATCAGCAATCAACTTCTTAGCTACGTTGCCGCCTTCATCGACCCCTTTAGATGATGATCGATACCATGCCCCAGCCTCCAAGTCGCCAGCTTCAAGCTGTCAGCCTCGATCTTGCCCCTTCCATCGCCGCTTATCCAGGTCCCAGAAGCTAGTTCCATCTTTATATATGTCATAACGCTTTTTTAAACTTGCCCAGCAGCTGGCTCAAAACCAGATGCACGCTCAAACCCAGTTTTCTTGGCCAGATACCTTCACCTTCACCAGACGAGGCACTGATACATGATGCCTCTCTGAAACAAGTCTTTTAGCACATAAAGTTTTCCAGCTTACAGGTTCCCTAAAACCCAACTCCACTCCATCCATTTGCTTTAAAAACCCTTTAAGCAGCTCAACGAGGATTATATGCTTGCCCAACCCAACAAGTGGAGTGGGTGGTACTGAACCTGACCCGATTCATGGCATCCAATTCCTATTGAAGAGCATGCCTTAACTCCAAAGTTAACTCCCTATTTCACTTGATAATAAAATCGAAGTGCGAAACCAGCCCTCAATGCTTGCTCGGTGACTCGACCCACTAGATCGGATTTTGGAAACCGCCTATCTAATTGGTTTCAATAAAGGCTAGCTTACTCCGATCCAACCAACGTGGTCGGGTATCCATCAATGTACTCCTTTTAACCCCGTGGTCCCGGTAACGAAAGCCGGGAAGTTATGGCAGAATATACCTTTTGGAGGGAGGATCCACCTTATTATCTCCGTTGCACTCCAACATGCTGAATGCTTAACTAGCAGTGGTATCAATGTATAAATCCGAGGTATTTGGATCACCAAGCCTTAATAAATACCAGCTTATTAACAAGCTAAAATAGTCAATTAGTTTCATTCATTTACTCGCATACCATAGGTGTTCCCGTGCTCCTACTTCCGAACCGAACTTCTTGATCGATTGTCCCACGAAACAATGTTTCGGTTTGGGAATGAGCCAACTCACCACGATTTTATGATGATGAAAGAAGTAAGCTCGGGGTCACAGAAGATATTTCCTTTTGAAGAAGTTGCTCTGTTCCATAACTATCTCCTGCGCCAAGGAGTGAGTGCCTATGGGGGGACGAAATACGATACTTTTCAATAAATGTATGTGTATACCTATCCGAACCGGATTTAAGAACATGTTCACTATTTCATTTTATGTAGCAAGAGCTTTTTATATCCCACCCGAGATGGATGATTAATGTTGCGAGATTTACTTTAATTGAGTAAAGGAGGTATTGGATCGAGCAGGCCTAACCTGGAGTGAGTCTCGCAGGGGCGTGGTTTCATATAGAAGCTATCGTCCATCCCACAGCTGCCCCGTTGGTTGAGTAAGCAACTGAGCGTGGGATAGGAGGGCCCCTCATCTATCTGAGCAAGCTCGTGCATCCCGGGGAGATACTCTTGGAACACACTCCAGATGCAATACTCGTTCTTGATAAGCTGTTATGCCCGGGCAGGACGCCTAATCTATCTAATTCAATAATAGGTAGAGTTAGCTCCGGCGAACGAGGTGAGCAAAAGCTTCTATATTGAACGAACGTATTGTAACAAGATATATCCATTCAGATCTCTATCTTTGGCTTGAGACTCATCGATATCCCTGTCCAGAACCTATCGTGTTGGATGATAAATAGCCCCATAATGTGTTTCCCTGTGTTTTATTAAGAGATTTATCTCTCATTGATGGGCACAAGATACAGCAAGAATGAAGTGTGAGATAAATGCTCCTATCTTCCATAGTAATTCCCACGGTATGTCTTGGTATATTTGGGAAGTAGGTGGGCAGAATTGGTGTACGTACGGTGAAGTAAGTGGGTATGCAAGGTTGGTTTTTTTAGGTGGAACAGGTTTTTTCAGGGCGAGCAGTACATACACATGTGGCAGATCTTAAGCGTACAGTGTTCAAAGTACGTAAGGGTAAAGTGTGACAAGTAGGCGTGTACGGTAGGGAGGTGTGTTCCCTGAGAAAAGGTAGGTGCTCGGCCGTGTTTTATTGAATGGTGTGTGGCTGTGTTTCATTTATATGTTCAGCCAGAGTAAGTTAGATGTTAGCTAGATGTAAGGTAGAATTATTGATGTGAGTCGAGATAGTCGGGGACCAAAAGCTAGTTTCATAGCAAGCAAGAGGTCCGCCCTTCATCTGCTAGTTAATAGGAGGTCTCGACTAAAAGGAGAGGTCATTGTCCTCTTCTAGGAGAAAGATGAAATACTATAAGTGTCAGAGAGCTCACAAATGACCCTTTTGTTTCCAGTAACCTAGCAGATAACGGAGGAAAAGCAGAAGCTGATTGAAGCGGTCAATTTCTTTAGAGGATAAAATGTTGCCTTAACAGCTTAGAACTAGGTGATGGAGGGGTGAATTTCTGATCTAGAGGTTGTGTGGGACTTATTCCAAGGTGGGTTGATGTAAAATGGTAACTTTACACCATAGAGATTAGGTCAAGCTGAGAAGATTAGAGGGGCTCATAAACAAGGGAGATTTAGTTGGATCGTAGTTAGGTGAGTGATAGAGGTCACATAGTGCAAATGCTCTGAATCAAGGGTGACGAGATATGCTGCTAGGTCAAAATGAAAAGGGATGAGTATGTTCCGGTTTTTTTCTATTTTACTCTTTTTTGTATTTTCTCTTTTAGAAGAATAAAAGAATCTGGATACGTCATAGACAAGAAGATGGGTCCTCAATCATGATACCATGTAGTCCATGCCTGTGGGACTGGAATGAGTGAAGAATGGCTCAAAAACATGGGAGGGGCCCTAGGGTTGGTCTTCTTGGGGGTTGATGATAAGGAGGATTTGAAGTGCATATGGTCAACGAATAATGGAGGAGACAATATGCCATTGATGCTCAAGAACTTGACACCAATATAAAACCACTTAGGAGTTCAAGGGGAAGGCCAGCAGATGCAGTGAAGAGAGCATATGTGGATTTCTGAGTAGAGTTGTGGACTAACAGACCCCTTATCTTAATGCGAGATAAAGTGGCATGGGTGCCAGTATGCAATGGGATACTAAGAATGACGCAACCCATGGAGGTGTAAGACTTTCGCCTGGCAAGATGAAAATGCAACTTCAGGGGTTAAGGCTACTTACCTGGATGGGGTGGAACCTAAGGTAACTCTGAAGGCGGGAACTGGTCAAATGCATTGATAGTAGAGGGTTATTATACCTAAATGATAGATGCAGAATGTAACTGATAAGGGACCACTTTGAAACCCCCTTGGTTTCAAAAAGGGCCTTTCAAAAAGTACCTACACACATGTCAATGGATACCATAGCATAAGAGTGCTCATGACAAAAAATGAAATGGTGCAAGTCAAATGGAAAAGATAGGCTCTAAGGGTGTGTGCATGGTTCGCACGATTGTGTTGGGCCAGTGGGGCCGGTTGTGGCAATAGTGGTAATGGTGGGTTGACTGGCTGTTTTGTGAATCTTTTTATTTAGTTAGGCTTCATACTTGTGAAAGAGGGGGCATAGGTAGGTGCAATGCCCAACCTCATTGCAAATGCCACAGATATAGTAGTTTGAGTCCTTGATTGGTGGGTTGTATAATGCCTCCTGACGACGTCTTTGTGCTCCTGTTAATGGTATTGGTTCATTGTTTCTAGTAGAGGATGAGGTAGGCCTTACATCCATAGTATCAAGGTGAAGAAGCACAACAGATGAGGACCCGGAGGGGGCTCGACCGTTAGGGAGAGGGGTGTTACATAATTTAAGGAGGGCTGAGCCTGTATGGATGGAAAGGCTATTTCTTTATCAGTCTGCTTCTTCTGGCAGTTAGTCATAGGGGGTATACAATAACTACTAGAGGCAATGTTAGATCCGAGAGACTCCAGAGGTGGTGGAGTCAAGGGACCAGGTTCTGAAGAAGAAGGCCCTAGGAGCGACGGTGGTGAGGATCCCAAGAGTCTAGCGGGAACTGAAAAGATATGTTATTAGGTCTTGGTGATGGTGGGTAACTAGGTTGATCACCGCTAGAGGTGAATATGTACAAGATGTCAACACTCGGAAGGGGGTTGGTTGTTGGTGTTGGTGGGGTAGATGCAACTTGAGGAGAAGTAGGTGCCTGCAATTGTAAAACTACTTGGAGGGCATCCCTATAATGGGGGAGGTTAGGACAGTCATGAGTGTAGTGCCCATAGGTACCATAGATGATGCATGCATGAGTGGTGCGCAAGTTGGTAAGGCATTCTTTGTCTTTAATGCCCCTAGTTGATGGAATTGGGATGAGCGATGCATGAAGAAGATGGTGCAACTTAGGGAGTGCTAGGAATTTCTTTGTTTGGTGACCATGAAAATCACACAAAGCACATGGTGGTTGAGCAGAGATGGCCTTTGGAAGCTTGGTGCCCCTTGCCCGATGCGGACAAGGTTGGGTGGGAATAGATAAATAAAAGAAAATCAAAAAGAAAAAATTGACCTTGCCCGATGCGGACAAGCGACTTCGTACCTTTTTTTTGCAAAATTTGCACCAGACTGCCTCCCTTTTGACCAGCTTGGCCTTCGCAAGCTCCTTAATCTTCTCAGACGACAGGGCAATCAGCTAATACCGGAACTGCGCTAACCCCGGAGTCACCCCTGGAATCAACGCCTCCACTAGTCCATTGTTAGATTCCAACCGCATGGCAAATTCCAACGCGTCCCTCAGCATCAACATCCTTCGCTGCAGTAACGGGGTACATAGATGAGGTAACAGTCCACCTGGCTTACCTTATTTCTTTAACTGCTGATGAAAGACTTGCCGATAACTATGGCAAAAAGCTACGAAAAAGACCGGGTTTATGAGCACAGCCGCTTGGACTTATTGGGATTTCATTTTGCGATGATTTTGAAATAGACAGCCGCGGCTAAAATAATATGAAATGTGCTCCTTCGCTCGTCTGGCCACTTCGGCTCAGCAGAGGGTTACGCTTTTTAAAAAAGCATCCGGTTCCATCTCTATTTCCTTGGTTAACTCACCTTTTTCCAGAATGGATTGTAGTAATTCAGGATCTATACTACTTAAAATTGCTCTCTCATATTGGGAAATTCTGTCTAGTGGCATTCGATCACCAAACCCTTTTACAGCTGCATGAATCACTATAATTTGTTTCTCAATAGGAAGTGGTGAATATTGCGGTTGTTTCATAACTTCAGTGAGCCTAGCACCTCTATTTAATAGTGCCTGAGTAGCAGCATCAAGGTCTGAACCAAATTGAGCAAAGGCGGCCACTTCACGGTATTGTGCCAATTCTAGTTTTAAACTACCACATACTTGTTTCATAGCTTTCAACTGAGCGGCAGACCCGACGCGACTGACAGATAAGCCGACGTTAATAGCAGGTCTAATTCCGCGATAGAATAACTCTGTTTCCAGACAGATCTGTCCATCCGTAATGGAGATCACATTGGTAGGGATATAGGCCGACACGTCTCCAGCTTGTGTTTCAATGACGGGTAACGCGGTCAAGCTACCCGCACCTGTTTGGTCCGATCGTTTAGCGGCTCTTTCTAATAAACGGGAATGTAAATAGAAAACATCCCCTGGGAAAGCCTCACGGCCTGGTGGTCGGCGGAGCAATAATGACATTTGTCGATATGCCACCGCCTGTTTACTAAGATCATCATAGATTATCAATGCGTGCATGGAATTATCGCGGAAATATTCTCCCATAGCACACCCCGAATATGGGGCCAGAAATTGCAGAGGAGCAGGATCCGAAGCGGTGGCGGCTACGGCAATGGAATATTCCAAAGCATCTGCTTCCGATATAATTTGAACCAATTGTGCTACGGTCGAGCGTTTCTGTCCAATCGCTACATAGACGCAATACAATTTATCACTATCGGCCTTTGACTTTGAGTTCATTCGCTTCTGGTTCAATATGATATCAATAGCTATGGCGGTTTTTCCAGTTTGTCGGTCCCCGATTATAAGTTCTCGTTGACCACGGCCTATAGGGACCAGGCTATCCACCGCTTTTAACCCTGTTTGCATAGGTTCGTGCACAGATTTACGTTCAATAATACCTGGGGCTTTCGCTTCGACACGTCTGAGTAAGTGCTCGCTTAAAGCCCCTTTACCATCAATAGGTACTCCCAACGCATCGACCACACGACCTAACATGGCCTTTCCTACAGGAACAGACACAATAGATCCAGTGCGCTTGACGAGAGATCCTTCTTTGATGGCGGTATCACTACCGAATACCACGATACCTACATTCTCATTTTCCAGATTCAACGCTATTCCTTTCACACCACTGGCAAATTCGACCATTTCCCCAGCTTGAATCTCGTTCAATCCATAGACACGTGCAATACCATCTCCAACTGAGACCACTCGACCGATCTCATCAACTTGTAGATTGGTGCTATAGTTGGTAATTCTTTTTTCTAATAGAGTAGTGAGTTCCGCAGCTCGAGGATCTAATTTCATACTTCAGGAACAAATTGGTAAGGGAGAAATCTACTTGATAAGTTGAGAAAGAAAAGAGAATGGGGCCTGGAAAAGTCTCGCTATGCGGTAACCTCGCTAATTTTAGCTAATGTACACACAAGGGAGGACGCAGTAGGCCCTAGCCCCTCCCTGCACGCACATCTGCTGGCCGATCATTCCGCTGGCATCTCGCATTCACAATACCCGTTTCACTGCCGCTCGAGGATGTAGTTGTAGATACGTCGAGCCAAAGGTGGCTCCATATATCCTTCTACGACATGCTGTTGTCGTCGCTATATTCTATGTGTCACTTGGTAATCTTTTCCTCGCTGCGGGTCTCTGCTGCAGCACCTACCTCCGGAAGAAACGGAGGACTTCATTTTATTTGGAGAAAGCATCTTCTTATCTCGATTCTCTCTTGTGTTCAATAATGTGGCGATCTTTCGTAAGGCCGGCGACCTCCCATTTTGACTAGGCCTGTGATTCCCATTTTGACTTTTGATATGCAACTACTTATATAGAAAAATGAGCTCGACTAATTCTAAAGAGGGCGAGGTGCGTTAGCTCTCGCTCAACCAAAGAGAGAGCGAGGTAGGATTTCACATTGGTGGGAAGTGTGACTCCTGGCTATGCCCAGGGCCCCGAGGGTAACCGAAGAACGCACATATAGTGCCTGGGATGCTGGTTTCACACGACTAACTTTGGTTATGATTTCCTCTCCCTTACGGTCGGCTCCGCACCTCGTTTTTCAGCGACTTTTTCTTGACTTCCATTCATTCTTTATATATGTAATAACGCGGCGATTCGGTGCTCGTCGCGGGCGCTACGTAGCTCAGTAATTCGACTAACGCCCCTATTCGCCGTAGGAATAATATTGGGGCAGCGCGTTTGAACTAACTGAGACACTTTGCGTTTGTCCCACTTTAGCCGTATCCGTAGTTAAGACTTTATATATGTAATAACACTAGGTGATTTGATGCGATCCGAAAGCAAGTGGCATAAGACAATTTCACGTATCGAGGTCAGTATGGGATCGGGTGTGTTTCCCGTCTGACAATGATGCCCGCCCAGACATTTAATATCTTCGTGCCAGCTAATGTATTCCTTTCGCTTCGATGGGAATTGTAACGAGAGTCATTTCATTCTTTATATATGTCATTATGCAAAGGCTTATTCACTTGCTCGACCGTGGGACACAAAGTTCCCATTTACTGACGTCTTCGTAGTGAGTAATTATTTATATATGTAATTATGCTAGATCCGGTAGGTAATAAAACTGGAATAACACGGCGATTCGGTGTGAGTCGTATTCCGTTCATTCTTTATATATGTAATAATGCTTTCTCATTTTCAGTGATTCGTGAAGTTGATGAGTTCAGTGATTCATGATGCCGGCTGATGATTTCTTTATATATGTCATTACGCTTTTCAATCGAGAAATCCCTCTCCCTTATGGTCGAGCAGCTCCGCCCCTCTCCTTTTAGTCGAGCCCTCCGGACCTCAAGGAAAGGTTCAAAGGAGGGGTGGGTACCTAATTAATTGAGCCGAGCTAGCATGCTTCATGAAACAACCTCATCTGCTATTCAATTTATCCATTGCTTTGCTTTTTTCACTACTTCAGCTAGGGATTAAAGGGGAGGAAGGGGGAGCGTCGACACGAGGTAAGGCATAGAGGAGGGGATTGGGGGTTTTATGCGCGTCTGTCTAGCCAGTGAGTTGCGCATCTACACAGCAAGGAAATAAGAGGCGGGATAGAAGGCTAGGTAGGAAAGGTCGGGATGGGTGCAGATCTAGGTCCATTCCATTAGCTGCATGTTTCGAGTCAATCTGGATCAAGGCCGAATGCTTCGGCGAAATCGATATGGGAGCTGGGGGAGCATAGTATAGGTCCTCACGATCTGGCTTCATGGATGGGGCGTTCAATATGGGAGGGGGCACACTATAGGTTCACGATCTAGCTTCATAATGCGCAATATGGGTTGTGAAGACATAGTAATGGGTTTGCGCCTGTCTCTCCTATGGCGGGTACCCCACCGTTACATTTGCTGGGCGTGCATCCATCACCGGTTGCGCCTCTCTCTGCTACACTATATGGAGTACCTAAGCTACACGGTACCTAAGCTACAAAACCCTTCCTTCTAGCTCTTCTATTATCTGGGGTCTAACCTTTCGCTCAAATCAGATCCTGATCTTACCTTACCTATAACTCAATCCTTCTCTTACGCTTGAAAAGGAAGGTCCGTAGGTGCTTGTCCGCATCGGGCAAGGAGGAGCACATAACTTCAATATTATTAGCTTGTTTGATGATAATGCTAAGTAGAATAGGTTCTAATAGCTAGGGTTTGCTATTTGCTTGTTTTGCTTGGCCTAGCTGGTTTGGGCCTAAGACCAACCTTGCTACTTAGTTCCGGGAAGAAAGGAAAGGGCCACTTGGTTTCGGGAACCAGGAACTACTATCCTTACCGCTTTATAGTTTCCCCGTATTTTCGAGCGAAAGGCCCATAGGGACAGACATAAATTAATAGACAACTTTCTGTGAAGTATCTGGCACTTATGCAGGTGAAATAGCTTCTGACTCAACTAGATCAATTGATTGAGGGTAAACTGAATCAACTACTGGTGGTGCCTCTGCCTTTGCTACTGATGGATCAACTGAATCACACTTCCTATGGGGATATTCTTCAGAACCCACCCACCGGAATACTTAGACCCGTTAGACCTAGACCACTTGCTTCTGGAATCCTTTTTTTGGACTCTAGATACTTCTCTTTCCAGCCGGGATAAACCAACCTTATCCAGACTTGAACTTATTGCCTTCACCCACCGTTCTCTCGTTATTCTGCCCTCCGCCCCTTAGAGGAAGGAATTGGAATCACCTTAAATGCGGCTCCGCTAATCGCTTTAACTATTGCAAAATGTGAGTTTTGGAACCCAGATGGCGGATGGATCAATATGCCTACAACCCCCCCATAGCCTAGGGTCTTATGCAGAGAAAGTCACATCTCATAAGCTTTTTCAAATGAATTCACGGACCAGAACAATCAGCATGCCTTTGATATCTTGCTTTAAGGGAGGGCGCTTTCATTCAAGGGCGATTTGACTACAGATACAGAAACTGCTACTTAGAGAGAAACCCTTTTGGATCAATATGACTCGGAACCCCTCCACCAACGGGTTAAATATAGGAAAAAGCCCATCTCAGAGGCTTTTGGAGATCCACCGGACCAGCATGTTTAGATCTTGGCTTCAGGAGAGAAGAGAGCGCTTTAAAGCATCAAATTGCCTAATACAAACGACACTTCTTTAGACCGGTGGAAGGATGGGGTCAATAGCTTGCAAAAGGGGATAGGGTAGGGCAGCACTAAATATCCTTTAACCTTTGACCCTTCAACCAGAGTTATTATATAAGTGATAGCATAAACAGAGCATTTTTCATTCATTTATGTTTATTAAATCTCATAATACAGGCACGTACGCATTTACCGAACAGATATCCTCAAGCCTATACTGCGTTAAGAATAATAATAAATAGTAGTGGTAGTTTATAGCTTTCGCTTGCCAAATAGTTAGTGACTCACCAGTAGCCCACAAATACTGCAGAAGGATGATCAGCCATAAACGCTTGCCTTACATATTAAGGAATGCTACAGCCCGAAACAGAAACGACTGGGCGGGAAATAAAAAGGAGTGGCCAAATACAGAGGGGACTTAGTAGTCTTATGATAAGAGGGGTGCCCACGGACGGACCCATAAGACTAGCCAAGGAGACCTAACCAGGGCAGAAGACCTTGCCATAGCAAGCAGCCAGACCTATAACTCCACAACACACGACCCTAAACCTCCTTATCTTACAACTACTATTCCAATCCTCTACCCTACGTAGCCACCCTACCACACACATACTCCTACAGAATGACACACAGAGCTTAGAGCATACTTAATAGTGATTAGACTTTTTTAGCGTAGAAAAGAAAAATATAAACAACAGGCACATCAGTTCCCCTAAGGATTCCAGTCATATTTGGAGATCTCCCTCTCCCTCGTACCTCGGACGACGGCTCCGCTCCTCGCTCCTCTCCTGTAATATGTAGTAGCATTAGTTGGAGGTAACGCCTATGGCGTAAGATGTATCAGTTTTTAATAGAATACATAAAACAACTTTTCTATGCATGACAAGCAATAATCTCGAATTGAGTTTTATATATTCTATTTTTTTATTGTTAATCTCTCCGTAGCCTCCTGTCAACGGGTAGGGTCCCTCTATGGCTTCGTGTAGGCATGCAAAGGTCGGTATAACAAGAGTTTTGTAAAAGCATTCCCTCAAAAGCACCTTGGTAGCATCCTTCTCCGCAGGGATATGGTTTTCCTCCCTCCTGGAAATGCAACTGGCTCAGGAGCCGATAAACAGAACCCTCTATACAGGGCCTTCACACATGACACATATCAATCGTATCACCTCTAACGAGCAGATCCATTCCACCAATAATATCACTTCTACCAATCACATAGCCAATCTAGTCATAAGGTCATTCCAATCAGAGCTGCCATAAGTTCATTCCAGTCTCATAGCCGCGAGTCATAACCTGTTGTTATTGCTGATAGCAAGCAGTCATAGCCAGTCATCATAGCCCGGAGTACTGTTTATAATAGCCAAGAGTATCCGGCCATAGCCCAGTCTTATAGCCAGTGGTCAGAGCCAGTGGTCGCCGATAAGCAGGTTGTCAATAGACAGTCTCATTCCCAGGAGGTGGTCCTTGTAGATGGCACATTGCCCATAGTAGAATAGCCTACTCCCCTGTTTCATTGCAGATCGACTGGTCATATTGACTGTGCCAGGAGGTTTTCATTCCCCATAGCAGACATATCTCTATACCCTATACCCTTGACCTATAACTCCAACAACTCCAACCTGACCCTCAACCTCGAACTCTAGAATAAATAAGCTCTTACCTTGAAATCACTTACCGATACGGAACCGTTAGGTTCGTTCCTACATCGAGTGGATTGAAGGAATTAATTAGAATGCTATTTTACAATGACCTTTTTTGGATCAACGACAGACACATGGGTTCATTCGCGTCTGGTAGTGGATTCACGCACGCAGGTCAGGGAGAAGCCAGCCAGTCAGAGAGGTCCGGTTGAGCCATTCATGCAGGTCAGTTAGTAGCAGTCAGGGAAGGGAGGTGGTGTTGTATGCTCGAGAGATCTTGATTCTTTGCCTACATATTCAGCCCGGGCAACAAGTTGCCTTGGAACAGGTTTCACAAAACCCTCTAATTCAATATTTTAACTAATCAAAATGCTTTGATACAGGATACACAATAAAATCCTTCATTGGGAGACCTAAAGTTCATTTTTTTTCTTAATTTTTTTTTCATTTTTTTGCGCCTTCTCATACAGTTTCCCTACGTTAGGCGGGATGGATCCATTGGCTGGGCGGAGATACTTGGTTGAGCTACTGGGCGGGGTTACTCAACTGGGATACTTGGCAGGGCTGCTTGGCTTGGTTTCGAATGAGCTCATGGGATCGAAGGGGCTACTAGGCTTGGCTACTCAGCTACTCAGCTTGGATACTGGTGAGCGCTTAGCTCCTGGGCTTATGTTTATCCAATGGCGCTGTAATAGTTGCGTAATTCCTGATGAACCTTTTATACCCCGTGTGACAAAGGATAGTATATCGTAACTGCTTTACATTTGTAGTAGAGGAAAGATTCACTATTACCGCAATTTTCGCAGGATCAACTAGAACACCTTCTATGCAAACAATGTGGCCCAATAAGTTACCAAAAGGCACACAGAAAAAGTATTTATTCAAATTTAAGCAAATCTGTAATTGTCTGCATCTGTAAAACATAAGTCTGAGCAGCCCTATATGCTCCTTCAGCAGGCTATACATACACTTTGAAGTTGTCTATATAAACCTATAATAATTTGTGGATTAATTATAAAAATGCTGCAATGACTATCCTGGAGAAGACAGCCGGGGCGTTTTTAAAGCCCAAACGGCATGACGTTGTATGCGAACGAGCCCCATTCATTGGTAGTAGTCTTCCTTTTGTCTTCTTCTGCAATCTGAACCTGATAATAGCCCGAAAATAGCCCGAAAACTTAATCAGTGAAGAAGCCTCCTTTCCCGCAACTTGGTCCAGAACTTCATCACTAAACGGGGTCAAAGGGTCATGGACACAAGCTGAATTCAAACTTAGAAAATATACACAAACCTTCTCATCTTCAGAGTTATTCTTGCTCTGGATAACAATTGGACTTACCCATTCTGCTTAATCCACTGTAAAGATTAGTCCACAGCCAACATTTTGTCAATCTCTTTTTTTACCTGAAACCTTCAGCCTTTGGGCATAAGTCTTAGCCACTAAACCTTTGCCTTTCACCGGGAAGGGAGCCTCAAACCTATCACCAGAAGACATTCACCAGGAAGGAACCACCAGTAGCCGGAAGCCTTTAACCAGGAAACAGAAGCAGTCCCACAGAAAGTGACGGGCCTTCACCTTATGCCTTTTCCTTGAACCTTCTGACCAAAAACCCCAGCAGGCAGTAAAGAAAGAATCATATATGAAGAACATACAACAATATATATATATATATAAATACTAATAATATAGATCTTTTGATAAGATTGTACATAAAATGTTCTCTTTGTTTATGAAAAAACTTATCTCTGCGACATCATTTTTTAGTATGTTAAAACTTATTATCCATGCAAGCTCATATCTAAATTATTGCTAGGACGTATTGATGCGAGTCTAGGGTTATATAACATAATAATACGCTTTATTGTTGTATTAGGCCTTCCACAAGAGGGAAACATCCTCATCAGACGACCCAGAGGGACTCTAAATAGTACGAGTAGGAGGCTCGCCTGAGGTACGAAGGCGAGGAGGAGGGTTTTGTCCAATCTGTTCCACTCACCACCTGTCGTACGTATTAACTCGCCTTTTGATAATGGATTATTCACTTCACTTTTTAGCATTGCATGGGCGTTCACATAGAAAATTGCACCAGCGTTCGAAAACACTTGCTTAATTAAGACTTAGGGTAGGAGGGGGAAACACTATTGATCTTCTTGTTGGGTGGTAAGATATATTCGGAGCGAACCTACCTATTAATTATTCCATCCACCCAGCTAGCAATAAAATAAAGAGATAACACGGTATGTAGATAAACATATGTAAGTGATATGATCACCTAGCCAGTATGTTGTAGTAGTGATGGAGTTGTGTATATTGGTGGGTGAGGTTGTGTAGTTGTGACAGCAGTTGGGAACATAGGTTTTATTTATTAATTAAATAAATCCGATCAATGTGGCAAGGAAGAAGCACGTAAGTAATGCAATCTCGCCAGTTCATTCTTTTTATAGCCCTCTATTTTATATTTGAAAAGCCCATTTAATTTCTTCTCTCATCCCGGATTAAACCAGGAAGCAGCAATGAGCAATGTTACTGTGGCCTTTAGGTTATAACCCCTAGGTACTGTTGTTTCAAGTTATTTCCTGCAATCTATCTCAATCATTATTTCATTAGTGAGTTAAGGTAGGAACGACAATTTGTTCCGTACCGCGCAGCTTTTTTGGCTCTTCCCCAGGTAGTTGGCCCTGTGGCCTTTCGGTCATCACCTCTTCTTCTATAGGTCTGGCTGGAGTAAGTTTGTAAGCAATTGATAAAGAAAAGGTTTTCCTGGTGGGCATCAGTTTAACTGTGTGTCCTATTGGTTCGCTGTAGGTGTACCCAAGTGCTCCCTCCTTATTTACCACCACATCCTTCTCTTCCTTCCATCTGTCCAAACTTCTTCCTTTAGAAACTACACCTCCCTATTATTAGCAGTATCCTTATGATCCTGCAGACTGGCTTATAGACATCAATTTGTCATTTCATCCTAATGACCATATAAACATGGCCAATGACTCCTCCTCCCAACTTGGTTTAACTAGTCTACTCATGAGGGAAGCGGAGGAATAAGTGTAGGGTGATTACATCTTGTTTGTTTATGACCAACCCTTTGAGCTAACCCTCGTTCAAATTAGGAAGGTTTATGATAGCACCATGGTTGAAGTGAGAATAAGATATGAGCTTAGGATAATATGAGGTAAATTACTTAGGCTTACAATAAAATAATATTATCTCTCTTTGGCAGGCATGAGAGCCTGGAGTATTTAGAATAGGCAGCTGAAGAGGGAAGCCCGGCCTTATTTGAATGGGGAAGGTGGCTATGATGGGAAATGAAGTTGTTATTACATATATGAGAGATCCGTTTCATTCAAGGTTCACTCGGCCTCTCTAGACTGATAGTTGTAGTATCGAACCTACCCCTACTGCCATGATAGTATAGATACTGCTAATTCCGGATCTATCATATCCTACTAATAAGCAGGTCGACCCGATTATATCTACACTGCTATACTCGAGCATACTCTACTTGCATGAGGAGATTCTATAG
>LPNX011236602.1:23781-34817 GCA_001517045.1 Pseudotsuga menziesii | reverse complement strand
TGAGGCATACCTGCATGTAGGATCCATTTACTGCTAGTACGGATATTCAGATATGTGCACCCCCTTTATCATACGTCTTTCTTTACCCGCCAGTAGCAGTAGTTGTATCCCTTCCGCATTCAATTCTTATTTGATGAGTTTTCATTCGTATTCCCTATCGGTCATACTTCGTTGCAACAACTCCTCCCTTTCGGACTACGCTTTATTTACTGCCTTCATTACTCAGAGCGGATTATGCACTAACAAGTAATGAGTTAAGATGTTATGTTGTTATCGATAGGTTGTTAACTCGTTCAGGATAGACAAGAGGGCGCAAAGTCTATATTGGATAAAGGGGACTCCCCATATTACAAGCAAGCTGTAACCGGGAAGATTTGCTCAAATGCATAGATGCACGGATGCCATCATCAATCCATGCTTCACTAGTTGGATCGGGAAGGGTGTCCGGGAACGAGAGAGAAGGGGACGACAGAAAGACAAGCCCACTCTGCCCTGAACCCCTACTATAGCTACTATCCAAGTGGACGGTCGAGCTAATAGTAGCCCATCCTTACCAGCAAGCAGGAGTTGACCCTTCACGGCTAGGCACTCCGACTTACAGAAAGGGACGGGATCGGAGAACCATCGATGCCACCAATGCATCGAAACAATATATTCTGGGTTTAAATTATTGTAGTTTTGTATGAATGGTTGAAAAGATTGTTGGAACAACTTCATTGTTGGTGACAATATGAAGATATCAACTAGAAAGTTGTGGATCTTTGAAGATGAGATCACACATGTAGTGGATTTATGGTTCAAAGGTACAATTGAAGGTTATGCTTTAGAGTTTTCGGTAGAATATCATCAATCTTTAACTGGATCACTAAAAGAATTCAAGAAAGAGCCTTGCATAAGTCTAATTTATTAAATTGTTATCTAGATCAAGATGTTGCTCGTAGAATGGGGTATGTTGCCTAACCTTGTAGAGATGGAAGTGTAAGCCACATGTTGGAAAGTGGCACCAAAGGAAGACATGAAGGTGGAATTCATGTTTAAATAAGCCTAGGTCAATTGAAAGTGGACATCGAGAAGGTACTAAGTCGCCATGGAGAGCGCTATCAATTATGTGCATCATTAAAAGAAGACCAATGGAGATATCGAATGAGCAAGATCCATGCTAGGAAGGAGTACCTTGTGAGACAGTACAACGCCGAAGTGTGAGCCAATGAGAAGGTTTTTTATATTGGTTATATTTGGTTCCTTTCCTCTAATCTGAAGAGTTTTATCTTTGACTGATTTAACTAAGACTCTTCCCCTCAAGCGCTACAACCTAGCTTTCCTATACTTATGGGGGTAGGGGTAGGATTAGTTCAACCAGAGATTGGTTAAATACTCTTCTTAGTGGCCCACTTGAAATTGATCTTGAAATGGATCAAAACTTATTGATTGAGCCAGATCGGGCGGGATAACACCTGCGGAGCTGCAGTAAATAGTGATAAATGTATGCTAGAAAGGCCGTTGAGAAGCTTTTCAATATTTGTTGGGTATATCTGCTCCTCTTTGAGATGACCTGATTGGTATATGTTTAAACCCCACCCTCATGACTTTTAACTGGAATAGAGTAGTAGGGTTGGTATAATTGCTCTTAGGAGGTAAAGTAATGACCAGAGAGATTAATCAACAAGAACTAGAAGAAGGTGGTTTTTCTTGATAGTGATAGCACGTGACCTCCCTTAATCTGGTGGCTTACTTGGTCTATTAATAACTCTTTTGGTGGTAACCCTCCCTTCCCTTTTAACTATTCACGGTGAAAAGGTGGTGAGAAGGTGCAACCCCTTAAGGTGCAACCCTTATTGAGTTGAGCGGGCTAAAAAGCCTGGAGAAAAACTAAACTTGAACATTTCAATTATAAATATTTTTATTATTGAAAGTTGCTCATATTTACCTCGATGAGGAGGAGTCGCAGGTTGAGTGGAAACGGTGATAAAACGGCATTAAAGGGCAAATGAGACGGTTTTTACATTTGCCTAAGCTATTTTGTTTAAGCCTATCTTGTTTAGTTTTCATTCACTTGCTTGAGTGTTAACACGATTATTTGCAAGTAAGGCATAAGAAAGAAGGTAAGACTGGGTCTGGTTGATTGCATCTATGTATGGGGGAAAGTTGATTGACCCACATCTATATAGATTAAATGGGTAGAAAAGACCTTGACAAAGAAAGCTGCTTGATTGTGATTGATTTACTTGGTTTCTTCTTCTTTGCCTTTCCTAAAGCGGATTATATTCTCCTCGGGAAGCTCAGATGAGGTGGTTGATTCTGATTAGAGATAAGATCCTGGGCACGTTGGATCGAGAACTGGTGGTCACGTAGAACTCCCCCCCATCCTGTTTTCGCATAACTGGTACCGCACGGACAACCCAATAACCCATATCTCTAGGGCACAGGGAATCTACGGCTTATCACGTCCAACTGGTAAAGGAGAATTATCTCCAATATGGATTCCCATTGCTTATTTCCTACCCATGGGAATGATGCTAATAAAGGATCACACCTCAAATGGGCAAGTTCAACGTATATATGATATAACGTATATGATATTCGGGTCTCATATATGGAGAACCTGAGCGGATGTGAACGCCACTTACCTAACCCACGCCACGGCCTTATGCTGCTGTAAGTTGCCGATGGATCTAAAGTTACCAATGGATCTCCCAGGACTCTCATGCTGATGCTGGATGTAACCGCCCTTACCACGGCCTCATGCGGGATTTAGTAACGCCCATGCTAGTTAACTGTGTCCCATACCGTACCGTCCCGTACCTTTTGAAACTCAATCACTATTGGCCAACCTGACTCACCTCACCTGATAAGACCGTACCAGACCTGCCATACCACTCGTTCGTTATTTGCCCTATCAGAGAGGTTACCAAACAAAGCAAACCGTCTTCGTCCTGAACCTGAAGTCGACTCCCGTAATGTCTAACTCACTATCAGCCTAACTCACCTCACCAGATTCTTATCTATTGCGGAACCTATATCAGGCGGAGTGCGCATGGGCTTTACTCAGAGGCTCTAGCAGAGATAAGACTAAAACCACAGACTTTATAATGGATAGTTTCTTCTAATTTAACTCTACATAGACTCTACTCTATGCACTGATTAGGACACGGGAAAGGCCCTATGGACTTCCGGTAGTCTTATTAGTTGTATGCCCTAAATAAGAAGAGTAGTGAAAGCCATACTCACTCTGTCGGGATGGGGTAACGGATTCCTCCCGTTGGATCACTGTAGGAGTAAACCATTGATTAGTAAGGTGTTTTTCTTGGAATAGAGCTAGTGGAGTAGAGCGGGGAGCAAAGTGAATTAGAGCAGTGGGGATTATTCCCCTGTGTATGAATCCCCTTACTACCCTTATCATTAGTAGTAGTCCCTGTGACCTGTAGCCTATCCCCTGTGAATAGGCCCCTCCTTGTGGCAACGACCTCCTGGGATGGTGAAATGAACCTGCTGCACTAACAACCTGTAGCCTAGGTCAATTAACTAACGGAGCCAGGTTGAACTACAAGTTGTTGTTGCACTAATTAGAGAACTAATTTTTATATAGTTAGTTAATGGAATAAGAGATTTGGAATAGTTATCAATCTCATTTATTTTGGAACTAGGACGGACACAACCTTTTATTAAAACTAGAGCGGGACACCTCCAACTAACTCAACTTCAGATTTTTGTTTGTTGCACCACTCATGCATAGATAAGTTGTAAGGTGCACTCGGAACCTGTAGAACAAGGCGCTATAGCGTGGCATGGGCTTGACTCTACTCTAGCAGCAGAGAGGTATGCGCAAATAGCATAGTAGAGAAATAGGCCTTCTTCTTCATAGAGAAGATGGTTTTGGTTGAATAAAATCTGGATAGAAATAAAGTCTCTACCGTGGGTGGAACTAAGTGCATGGACTCTCATAGATATTCTATCTTAAGGGGCTAAGTTAAGTTACATGGACTCTAATCAAATGAAATGGTAGAGACTATATTTATTATCTTATTTTTTGGATGGAATTGAGCGCATAGAAACCTGGCATTTCTGGACATGGATGTGGTAGGACTTAGAGCTAGTCTATACCATAGGCAAGTGGGACTTAAGCTAAAGTCTCTATAGTTAGGAGTAGGAATGGCTTTATCACTCTAGTCATAGGGCTTTACTGTACAGACTTTGATGGCTTTCTCCAGAGCTAGTACCGGAATATGGGCAAGTCCAGAAAAAAAGAAGGAAGGCTTTCGCCTCTACTGCTAGTAGAACCTAACGGACTACACTAAAGCTATTACTTCTTACCTTACAGATTAAGGCTTCTTCTCTTTAAGTCTAGAAGACCTTCAAGACCGGCTTGAACTCTAATAAACTCAATGGAACTTATAGTCAGGCTAGTAGGGTACTTACTTACTCTATGGACAAGATAAACGTCTCCATGGCGATATCGTTCGTATAGTAATAGTTTTTTTAGTAGGTGTCCACCTGCTATGAGGTCTGCAGATTAGGTTTCCTAGGTATTTTATCCTATTTGAAAAGACACTTACTTTGCTGGGCTCTTCTAATCGTTTCCACTTGGACTCGCATAGATGATACGTGTTATATATGAGTTCGCATATCTACTTGTTGGCTCCCCCTACTTAATTCCACTAGCTCTATTTTGGCTCATGGGTGCTGCCTATTTGACCTGGGACTCCGGAGGCTCCTCCTAGACCTACCTAGATTTGATGCCAGAGACGGTAAGGCATCAATATATATGATGTCGCCACGGAGACGTTGGTTGAACTTGCCCAGAGTAGGTGCCATATGAGTTCGGGCTAGTTGATGCTGTCGATCCACTCAAAAGCCAGATGCCGATGCCAGAGCTAGGCTCAGAGACTCCAGTAGTGTTGCTATACGATATCGCCATAGAGACGTCCTGACATATGACTATTTTAGAATATTGCCATCTCTATGGTTTTACTTGATTGAGTGCACAAGAGAAACTCTAGTTCTAAATTAGTGCAACAGTTAGTTAATAAACTAACTGTGTCGTAGCTAAACTTGTGGTGAAAGCCTACTTCTACTTGCTTTCTACTTGCTATGGAGTGCTCTGCTTATTTGAACTTGGGACTATGCTCCTCCTAGAAGACTATGCTCTTCTTAGAAGACCTGGAGTTGATGCCATATGGGAAAGCTTAAATATATGGATATCGCCATAGATACGTGTTCATATATTATATCTGCTCCACTTGTTAATAAATATATGATATTGGCATAATATCTACGGGCTAAGAACTCTATCAAAACTTGTGAAAGCCAGAATCTAACTACCTAGATTTTGCATCGAGACGTTGCTCCCCAGATCTAATTACACTAGCTCTATTGCATATTCCTATTTAGGCAAAGTGAAACGTATATATGCGAGAGTATCTCTCATAGACTAGGGACTATAACTTTGAATGGGTGTGGATCAAGAAATGGACTTCCGGTAGTCTTCCCATGCTCTCTAAGGTCTTAAGAGTGTATACATGGGACTTATTACTTAATGCATGAACTAAGATAGGGGGTCTTCCTATTAATAAGGCTGCCATGGGAGACTTACTCTAAGGCTAGTAGTTGGACTAAAGGCAAGTAAGAGGTATAGCTTATGGAAACAACTAGTTGTTTGTCCCCATCCTCATAAGGTAAAGAAATTAGCTTTAACAATGACGAATAAAGTTAAAGCCAATTAATTGAACTGGACTAGCCAGCTCAGACCATCCTATGAAAACTGAAGTCGACAAGGGTTGTTGGTTGGTGGGTTAGTCAGGTGGGAAGACGTTCAATAGAATAAGCTGGACACAAGGGCTGGGAGGAAGGCTAGGTTGAGAGTTAGAGAGGGCGGGTGAAAGGAAAGGCAGATGGAAGGTAGGTGAAAGGAAGAAGATCTGGTCAAAGCAGGCTGGATAAAGAGAGAGAAGGAACAAAAAGGTATAGATCAGCGAGCGGTAAGTCTTCACTGTATTAGAATAAGGATAGGGAAATGAAATTGGAGCCTTTTGCTCTTCAAGAGAGACCTCCAAAGGCCGGGAAGTCTGGGGGAAGTATAATAGGTCTGGGACGATCGAAAGGAAGGTAAAGAGACTAGGGCAGCAAGAGGGGGAGATCTAAGCAATATAGAGATCAGGTCGAAGGCAGTCAGTGTCAGTCAGGGTTGGGCTTTTTCACCTATTTTATTGTTATGCTTGTGTTTTCACCTCATTTCTTGTTATGACTAAGTGGAAATGGAAGGGAGAGAAATCAAGAAATAAAGAAAGTATCTACCTACGGTGACTCAGACTTAAGCTAGAGCTAGTGAGAGAGCTTCAATCAAACTTAGTCGGCACTAAAGAGAAAGGGTGAGGAGTGAGAGAGAGAGATCATCACTATTAAATTGAAATCTAGATAATAACACTGCACTAATGTGAATCTGAACTACAGCTACTAGACTAGGGGTGGTTCCGTGTGCTGAAATGATTTGAAGGCTCATTGAGCACACAAATGTATACTCAAATAAAATAAGAAATGATGAAGGCAAGTGCATAGCTTCATTCATGCCCAGTGATCTGGAGATGTGCTACAAATTTCCCAGAGTAGAGCTGCACCTGACCAATGAATGGGTGAGGGAGTTTGTCCGGAATAAAGAATACCACATTATCATCAGCGAGTGGTATGATGAGGGTAATACTTTCAAAGCTAAATACACATGGTCATATCCTACCACAAGCCTAAAATAACCATACATGTATGCAGTTCGATTGATGAGCAGACGGTACAGGGAAAAGGGATCTACACACCTGAAGGAAGCATGGGTACCACTCATTTACACCATGACAAAAGAGGGAAGAGTTTTCAACTGGGTGGGCGTCTTGTCCCTGACACTTTCTGATGCAATTGGTCGGGCTAAATACCATGCACCAAATGTGGAACCAGAATTTTATATGTCCTCTTTTATCTTATATATTTTGTGTGCAAAAATAGGAAAAAAAATCCCCATGAAGGAACTAGTATAATAGCCCTCATCGGGAAGGTGAGGAGTGATGGTAAGAAAGGAGGACCTGAGAGGGGTCAAAAGGGTAAGAAGGAAGAATCAAGTTCTTCAAATCATGGGAAGAAAGACTTGAATCATGTATGATTCTTCAAGTGCCACAAGAGGGGCTGCATCCAAGTGTCCTTAAAAGAAGAAAGCAAAGGGCAAGCAGTGGTAAAAGCTATTGACAAGGAGTGCAGAAGCCTCTGCCAGAGAGGATGAGTTAGCATCCAAACTTGAAACTGTTTTCTCCATGGTTTCATGCCTTTCCATTAACACCATTTCTACTGTAGGGTGGTATGTGCACAACGGAGCATCCATACACATGACCTTCAACAAGAAGGCTTTCAACAAGCTTTAAGAACGAGAAGATGGCATACAAGTGGAGTTGGGTAATGATGCCATTTATCCAGTAACCAGAATGGGTTCTGTTTCCTACCCATGCCCTCAAGTGATGTTCTAGAGTTACTAATTGTATGTTCTTGGTTTGACTACGAATCTTCTTTCAATTTCAGACATGACATGTATGAAGTCTGTGGTTCAGTTTGATGATCAGCAAATCACTATTAGAAATTGCAGCCATGATCACAGTAAAGTTGTGGCCAAAAGAGTGTTATAAGATGGCCTTTACAAGTTGCTTGTTGTTCCAATGAAGCATGATGCTTTAGTGCATGATAGCAACAAGCTGTGCAAGATGTGGCACAAGCGATTTGGGAACCTACACTATGGAGCACTTCCTCTCTTAAAGGATATGGTGCAAGGATTGCCAAACTTTAGATCAAGAAGATTAGAGCGTGTTGGGGATGTGCACTCAACAAGCATGCAAACACTGCTTTCCAAATAGCAAACATAGGTCAAGAGAGATTCTTAATCTGATCCATTCATATGTGTGTGCACCGATGTCATCATCTTCACAGAGAAGTAGTTTGCACTATGTTTCCTTTATTGATGATTCCTCAAGAACGACCTAGATTTACACTATGAAGACTAAAGACAAAGTTTTCATAAAATACAAAGAGTTTAAACCTTTTGTTGAGAATGAGAGAGGTAGAAAGAGAAAGGTGCTTCTGTCTCACAATGGAGGAGAGTACA
Source organism: Pseudotsuga menziesii (assembly GCA_001517045.1). NCBI lineage: Eukaryota > Viridiplantae > Streptophyta > Pinopsida > Pinales > Pinaceae > Pseudotsuga > Pseudotsuga menziesii. The sequence continues at coordinate 26,689 of LPNX011236602.1, read as the reverse complement.
CCTCCAAGGACTTTGACGCCTTTTGCAGGGATGTAGGGATGCAAGGATTAAGAAGGTGCTAACTGTACCATACAACCTACAGCAAAATGGGGTTGTAGAGAGGAAGAGGTCTATCATTGAGATAGCGAAAGCAATGGTCCACAACAAGGATTTGTCCATGTGTCTTTGGAAAAAATAATGCAAAATAGCTATCTACATTTTGAATATCCTCACAGGATATTGAAGGACAAGACACTAGAAGAAGCCTTTACTGGTGAGAAGCCTCAGGTATCACACTTTCATGTATTTGGTTGTCCTATTATTTTCTTTTCCTGATGATAAGAGGATTAAACTTGAACCCTTGAGCGTTAAGGGTATTTTTGTTGGTTACAGTGAAACCTCCAAGGCTTACCGGATTTACATTCCAACCCAAAGGAAGAAAGTGGTAAGCAGAGATGTTAAATTTGATGAGGATGCATGGTCCTCTACATCTAAGGAGCCTCCCACAAAGGTTGAGGAGGGAGAAAAGCTTTTTTTCAAAATGTTTATCTGCAAATAAAAGCCAAATCAGATTAAGATCGACAAGGTTCTAGTGAAGGAACAGTGGCCTCTTTACAGTATAGTTTATCCAAGAAACCTAGATGCTTTACCCAGACTTTGTCGAAAGCACAAGAACAAGTGGGAGCACCAAAATATTCCTTTTGGGTGAGTAACCCCCCTAAAAAGTTTCCTATGTATGCTACACTAATGTCTTATGTCATTGATACAGAGCCTTCTAGCTTTGAGGAGGCATTCGTTGGACGGGTATGGCGGGATGCCATGACTAAGGAGTATAACTCCAACCTGAAGAATGATGTTTGGGAGATTGTTCCAAGAGCTATTCAGAAATTTGTGATAAATTCCAGATGGTTGTTCAAAATAAAGCATGTGGTTAATGGAAGCAAAGAGAAGTACAAGGTTAGATTCATAACTAGAGGACTATCCCAAAAAGAGGGAGTTTACTATAAGGATAATTCTGCTCATGTTGCAAGGTATACTTCTATCAAAGTCCTCATGTCTATTACATCATGTTTTGGTTGGCCTTTATACCAGATGGATATAAATACTATTTTTATTAATGGTGTGATTAAAGAAGTTATTAAGGAAGAATATATTATGCAAAAGAATATACATATATGATGCGATCGTATTCTAGCTCATTCTTACAAGGGAGGGTCGCAGCAAGGGAGATTGGGACCTAACATCTTGCATTTTTCCAAGAACAAAGCACGTCTATAGTCGAGCCTCACCAGCAGTTGATCTGGAACCCTTCCATTATAATAAGACACTAATTGATATACACCATCTGATCCAATCAACACTAATCGAGCATGCGAGCACTAACCAACCAAACTCATCTAATCAACAAGCATCCATCCACCTTGTTGCTGCACCCATCCACTTGCACTCATCTTGCTATCCGAATCTCTGTCGAACGCACGCATGAGATACCACCCGTCAATCACGCTCACTACCTGCCCCACTATGTATTTCCCAGCCATTCTAGCCAGCCCCTGATATATAGTTCCTTTTCATTAAAATTAAGATTTAAGATTACAAAGGAGGAGACTCTCTTAATAAGTAGCTCTCAGCTGATGAAGTGCATCTTCTCCAGCTCTTCTTAGAAGTATTTCTTAGTTCTTTCTTTCTTTTTCAGCTCAGCACATTAACCCCATGGAGAGCTAGCTAGAGATGTATAGATTTCTTAGATATGATGGATTGAACATATAACATCGTAATGGGCAAGGACGTCTCGATGCGAGTCTCAATGGATTGATGAACGGGATGGCTCTTCCCACAAACTTAATTATTTCCCACTGTGATTATATTCCCCCACCAGAGGAAATGAAAGTAGGGCACTAAGAAGGCTATTACTACTGTCAGTAGAGCTATTCAACACCATACAGTAAGGAGGCACCTTACTTAAGTCTATATGGCAGAACAAGTTAAACGTCTCGATGCGCGTATCATATGTGAAAACGTATATATGGAAATATTGTATATTTGGAATTTCCCTTGTTGATTCCCCAAAGGGGGAAGGGCAATAACTATTCTCCTGTCTAGAGGCCATGGGAACTAAAGCTCAGGCAAGAAGTCTCCATAGGGACCGGAAAAACTATGCTCTTTTTCATCATACCGTGTCAATGTAAGGCCAGTAGAATCTCTAAGGCTTTTAGTAGGAGCTTGTAGGAGGAAGGAAGGCGCTCATACCTATGCTTTGAACTATCTATTTTTATTTTAATGGGAAACTTAAAACCCGTGTACCGTGACAACCCCGTAGGGTAGAAAGTGTCCATGGGAAGATATGCATGGACTATGAAGATAGAGTAAGGCTAATTGGACATGGACTAAGGCTTAAGGCATGGGACTAAATAAAAGAGACCAGGGGCACTAAGACCAGGTGGTGCATCGTAATATAATAAACGAATTCTGGCAGTATATCTCTAATACCTTGGGGCAAGTGACTAAGGCTAAAGCTTACACTCTATCTCTATGGCTTTAACTCTTCTATTAATGCCGTGGAGCTTACAAAGAAGGCTAGGATATATGGATGGCTTTCACTCTACGGCTTAAGGCTTCGGCAATTGATTAAGAAACTCTTAGTAAGGCTATGATTTTTATATAAACCAAGTGTCTTTGTTCTTGCCTTTCCATCTCCGTCAAACTATTACTACTCTAAGGCTATCTAAGTCTCCATGCAGCTAATGCAAAGACTAAGACTCTTCTATAAAGAAAGCTAATTTATCTTTATTGCAACGGGACTCAAAGCTGAACTACTACAGAAGGAACAAGGCTTGAACGGGATAAGGCAGAGCACTCTACTATTACCTTAGGGCTAAGGCATAAGAGACTAAGCTAGTATTCTTTAGAGCTAGTACCGGAAGTCTCG
>LPNX011236601.1:16802-32660 GCA_001517045.1 Pseudotsuga menziesii | reverse complement strand
CGGAAAAGCACTTTATCATATAATACGGTACGGAACACCCCCAAAGCTAGCTCTGCTTGCCAAGTTCGTATCCGGCAGATATAGACTATGCTACAGGGACAACTGGTTCAAGCTAAGCCACTGGGTCAAGCTAATTAGCTCAATCCACTAGCTGCTATACTTATGGAGAGACTGTTGGACCTGGAACTACTCGTGCTGCTATTTATGGTGCTGGCGGTAGATAAGAAGCTGGTGCTGTATGGATTTGGATCTTTAACATCCGGCTATGCATCTAGGATTTGAGGATATACTCTTGGCACCTTTTTATAGGAAATAAGGCAAGTCTATCTATATTTCTATAAAAGACAGTCTATTTAAAACCAATGCCTTCTTAAACCTCCCTTTTTTTCTATTTTACTTATTGGGTGGCGGACTTAGCTTGCTTGTTAGGATGTGTGGCTATACCAACAACACCGAGGAGCGGAAGCCCATCACTCCTCCACCCCGGTGATTGCTTGCTCGCGGGCTTATCTCGCTTGCTTACTCGCTTGCTGGCTGGGATATAGAAAGGAACCAGGGCTGGTTGAATCCGGGCTGGAAGATGAAATAAATGGCAAGCGGCGATTGCTTTGAGGAGTTGAGCGGGCAGCTGCTTGCTGACTTGTTAGCTGGGGTTCCGGGGTGCTGCATGGGTAGGTTTAAAGCTGGCTGGATGGCGGGCTGACTTGGAGAATCAAATCGGCCGAGCTAGGAAGGAGTAGTAGGAGAATAAACTGAGGCGGGATTGATTACACTACTCCATAGGAGTAATTAGGCATATATTTATACTAAGTGCTAAACTATAAAGGGGTACTGCTATTACTACTATGTGAAACAAGGTTGTATACTCCTGTACTAATTATTAGTCCCATCATACACGAACTAGTAGCCCACCACCTACCTTGGTATTTTAGGGGATTCCTCCAACTATGATTGGGGCATTCATTCCAAAGGTAAGAGTTATAAGGTTGGATAATCCGGTGTTTATAAGAGAAGGGTTCATAGCAGTATCAACTTCCACTCAATTAATTCCTAAAGTGTAGAAGGCTACAGGTCTAGTTCTTCAGGTGGATAGTAATCAAGAGTAAGGATAAGGTTGTTGGATGATCCCGTCCTGCTAATACCTGATAAGAAAAGGATATTTAATAGCATTACCTCCTCTCCTCCTAAGGGAATAAGTAAGTTTGTGGTCTAGGGAGGTTCTATTTATTTAGCAGGCACTTCATTTCAAAAAGCGAGTAGGCATCTAAAGAAAGGTCGTAGCAATGCTTTCTGTTTTAATTCAGAATTTTCAGTTTTCGTATCTTGGGGTTAGGTTTGTCCATCCCCGCGCTTCCCCCAGTAAGGGTTTATAAGGCCCGCAGGTAAGGACGGCATTTGATGCCCCCGCGGCTAGGGCCTTTTGCATTCATTATTTAGGGACTTTCCCCTAAGCGATGGGTAAGAAATGGGGATTATAAATCAAGTTTTGTCAGTCCAGACCATGGGGTTTGTAGTTATTCCAGTAAGTGTTTGTTGGTTTGTGTAAAACCATATCTAAAGAACGAGAAACAAATGAATAAAGGTCCCGTGAGAGGAGCGGAATCTGTTAGTTATGTATTTACGCCAGACTAGTGATATAGCTCTCATTTTAAAACCATCACATTTGCAGCCTGCCTTTAGTGTATCAGCGAAGGAGCATATTTCCCATCTGTTATTCACTTTTTTATTTGTTTAATCTATAAGGGAGGACTTAAAAGCGCTTATAGGCAGCGGGATGGATTATAGTCCAATTGATTTTTTGGATACAGGCAGGATCACGCCGATTGCTTTTCAGCTTGAGCGTCTTAGTGCTCGCTTGCTTTGCGGGTTTTACGAATCCACAAATGAGCTAGTAAACAACTAGAGCAACACGTATGTATAGACATTTATCGTATGCCGCATGGAGGAAATATATCAGCTATGATCAACGGGGTATATGGTGAATGGGGAATTTATCTTTTACATTGGGAACACATAGGAAAAGCTAGCATATGGCATGAAATAAGGAATTATCAATGGTAAGTACTTCTTTTTTAGTCTCTCAAATATGACAAAAATAGAAAGAGGACCTCTATCAGCAAGTAAGGTGGATGAATCATAGGGAGGGAACTTACCTCATGTAGGGGAACATGGTGACTATGTGCGGTTAACAAAAGCTATTTGCATCGATGGGACAGGGCCGCTATGTCAGTTAGAATTAACCACAAGATAGATTGAACTCAGCTAGTTATATCCAATCACCTTTTGAAGATCACATACCTTACGCGAAGAAACATTAATAAAGGGGAGGGAAGTTGAGTCATCACTAGAGCTATACAGGGAAGGAAAAGAGGTTGGTTAGGTCGGAAGACACTCGAACGGACGACGCCAGGAGGGATAGGGGCGAGGTTACAATCCGCTCAATCAACCATTGGGATAGAGAGGGAGAGACGAAGTGGGTGGGCTGGCAGCTGGCAGGGATTCTTATGCATTCCAAAGAAAAAGGCAACTGAGGAAGGATTCCCAAAGGTTCACTACGTCTTCTATAAAAATCCACTAGTTCATTAGTATCTGACAAAATTATTCAATAACCTAAAGCTTCCCTTTGGCTCCCTTTGGCCCCCATGAGTGAGGTTTAAACTATAAGGCTTCCATTGATTGTTAGGCCCTATTTGGAAAGCTCCCTTTGAAGGCTTGCTTTGTAAGGTCGAACCCGGCCCCCTTTGTAAGGCTCCCTTTTATAGGTTTAAGCTGGAAGTATTACTAGGAAGGCTGCTGCTATCTCTGTTGGGCTCTGTTGGAAGGCTATTGGTGGGCTCAGTTTGTTCTCTTTCCACTGGAAGGCTCTTCAGTTGGATGGCTGCGTTGTATGGCTCTTCTTCCATTGGATGGCTCCTATATGGATGGCTGCTTTGGAAGGCTGAGGCAATTGAAGCAATAAACCAGACACAGAAGCTCCCCGGCAAGCGAAGCGATCAATTGAAGCCACCCGTGGTATCTGTTTTTTTTTCTTTTTCCATTTCCCCCTTCTTTGTCCTCCTTTGTAGACTAATTTGAACCGGGTTCTCTTTAGTCCTTCTTTTCCTTAAGGCAAGCGACTTTTCCTTAAGGCAAGCGAAGCGATAAACACCAAGTAGGCGGTCATTCATCAAAACAAGGTGTCTAATCAATCAATGCCCACTGGTCTTAAGTGTTTGGCTCCCGGAGGGGATCATGGGTCGGTCTGGATCCTTAATCTATAGTCGCGTAATGATTTAAGCACTAACAGGGTATCTTGGCAATTGCGCTTTCCTTTATTCTTGGTAGACAAGCGATATCAATGCAAGACTCAATCTTATTTCTTATCGGACAAGGGCTAGGAAATCGAAAGGGAAAGAGAGGAAGGATGGCTCGCCTGAAAAAAGGAGGGCTGCGAGGATGCGCAAGCAGGCTCGACTAAAAGGAGAGGCCCAAAAAAAGAAGAAGCAACCAACGGAGCTCTTTCCCGACAAAGGAGGGGAAGGCATCGACACCCGGCATCAACTCTAGGATCGACTAGCGGCGTTGACTAGCGGCATCAACACTGCCATAGTTTTCTTCCATGTTGTTTTTTTACTCCGCTGCCGGATATGCTACTGGAACTACTGGATAAGCTGGATAAACTGCTACATCCCGATTACGCTCACGAGAATCTGGACATGGATCTGGCTATGCGTCTGGTTCTACTGGGTCAGAAACCACTGTGGCTGGATATGGATCATTAACTGAACCGGGTAACCTATTTGTGCTCATGCCTATGCTGCTGGGTATAAATATTGAGATGAAAAGGATGCTATGCCTGGATGGAATGTGCCAAAATTCTGAACACGCTAGACTGGGTGCTTCTCCTGCTTATGGGTTAGTAGGTGCTGCTAGGTAACTATGAAAAGTGCTTCTCGGTAAACCGCCTACGCCTCTACTTATGCATGATGCTACCCGTGCTTATGCCTTTGCTACCTATGCCATCCTTGCTCCCGGGGCTACCTTTTGGGGTTGGGTAAACCGATACCTCCGCCTTTACTTATGCAGCACCTGCCCTTGCTTATGGGCTTATGGGTAACCGGATGGGTAATAGGTGCAAGATATATTCTTTATATGGGCAATCCGCGCATTTCCCCTCCACTGAACCTACTTCGAAATAAACTAAGTTGCCTTCATCACCTGAATAAACGGCTTAATAAACGGCTACTGTAGGCTGTGCTGCTAGGTACGCTCCTGGGAATGCTGCTAGTGAACCGGGTAAAGGAAAGCTTAAACGGACGAATAACGTAAAGGCAATACATAAGCATGATTCGACATATGATGTCTTACCAATGCCATTGCCTAATATAGTCATCAAATAAAGAGCATGATTATTCCAAGTGTTTATCTAATAAAACTAACTCGATACAATAAGCTCTTTAACTATAAAAAGCCTATCATGTAAGCTGCTTCTATACACTATCTAACTTTACCTATACTTTATAAAGCAGTTCTATGAGTGTGTTCATACTAGTTAAGAGTATGGTAGTATCCATATTGAAAGAAGTGTTATAATAGTAAGCTTGTAACTATCAAGCGCTCTAACCCTAATAAAGCTATGGGAATACTAGCCTATGTGTTATATATTGAATAACCATAATAAGCTTCTCTGTAATCAAATGAGTAGTGATTAAGTATCCCTATTCTATCCCTATATAGCTCCATGTTAGTTAAAGCAATGGTGTTTATAGTATTATCCGTAATAATAACACTAGTAATAAGCGTAATGAGTAAGCATGTTGTATACACTTCATACTTATACCTGTTTGTACGATGTATACAGTGTAGTTTTTACTATAGTAATGATGGAACTAGTGTATAGATATTCCCCTAATTAGAAATACTAGTAAACATCATAAGCTCTAATGTGAATACTATGGAAGCTTAGTTATATGTGAGCAGAGTAATGGTACATTGGAGTGTGAATGATGACTATTCAGTACTGGTTTACTTATAGCTATCCTTATATGTAATGCCAGATTACAGGTTACATTACTATTACTCTAAGTGACCACAGTGGCTATTGTATGTTCATATTAAAACACATTGCTTATAACATGCTTGTGTACAGAATACGAAAGCTCAAGCTAACCTGAATACAGTAAACTAAGCACAGTGTAGTTATGGAAACATGATTAGCTTTTACACAGTGATAATGAACACTATTACTGCTACTAACACGATATGGTATAAACTAATATAAATTACTATGCCATGTAGAGTCTGAGTAGAAGGTATGAGCCACTAAGCTTTAGTCTAAACACTATGATAGTATGGCTTATATTATGGAACTACCATACAACCGTATCGTAATAAGTTCAATCAATTCCCCTTACCTCATATATTAATAAAAATTGTACAGTTAATCTAGTCCTTTTACTCGAGGTTGTCTCTATTATAGTAGTAATACCATACACGAAGTTAGATTCAGGTACTACTAAGCTCTGCCTAATTTGCCTAATTGAGTACTTTCTTTTATGGTGACTATGAATATAGTAACATAAGCGAACAGTGCAAACATGAAAAATGGCAGTAGTAATAAAATAGCCATAATAGCTTATATAGATATACTTAGAAACAGTGGTTCGTGATAGAAGCTCAGACCAAACACCATACATAGTAGAGTTTCTACAAAATGCTTGCTTCTAACATCCTTATGTACTGTATACGAAAGCCCAAGACCCGCAGGGTTCGGCATATCCAGCTTAGTTACACTTACTCTATTACAGTGATTCCAGCTACGTATTTCTCCATAATATATAACGTGTTAAGTATAACTATTCAAACTATGTGCATTACTTCTACCCTGGTTATGTTAAGCTCTGATTCCACCACTAGTGTGATGTCATATATCTCATCAGCTTAACTAATAGCCTTGTATAACTAATACGAGTAGAGCTTAGATAAAATAACCATCTTAATTAGGGAGATAACTATATGGGAATCAGAACATAAGCTAGAAACAGGTAATTTATTACAACTATAAGGGTTACTAGAACAAAGGGATCAATACTAGTTTGACTTGGTCTTATTATTAGGGATATAAGCTAAGAGTACTGTAACAATACTAGGATATCAGAATTATACGGGTACTGTGTTTCAATACTTATCGTACTCGTTATAAGCAGCTTCCACTGTTTAGAGTTAATGGGTTTCCTTCATCCAATGATTACGGTAAAAAGAGAACAGATAGGGTTAGCTTAGTTACCTTGTACACAATACTTACGTTAAGTAATGGCAGCTAATCTAAGTGGTAATTATATGTCGTTAATTACGTGATTCCTATACAGAGTGTAATCGTAACAATGAGCTTAGTAGTACTCTTTTTTTTATTATGATAAATATTAGTAGTAAACAAGCTAGTATTATCCCCATAACATGTAAAGCTTACTTCTATACTGCTCCTTATTATTAATAGAGCTACTGATGTAGTTTAGCCAATGATTGCAGATATGCTTATAGTAATAAGCTTCCTTGAACATAAGAGTTATCAATCTACTTTCAATCCCATTACTTATGGTGTTATCATTGATACTGGTTAAGAGTAAGTATTAGTATAATAAGCACAGTTAGCTAATAGGATAGAACTAGTTTAATATGTGTAATGACAGATAGTGTAAGTGTTACGGTAATGAAATGTATACAATATAGAGCTGTTAACAATACTGCAAATAGGATAATTCCCACCCGGTACTAGCTCTAGAGACAAAATGAAGTAGTCATGCCAGTCATATAATCCTACTACTATTACTACTAGATCCAGGTTCGATGCGGGAGACCCCCAGGTAGGGGTGGTGATTATCTACTGTCGGGACTACACCATCATGTCCAGTGTAAATGCTAGGTTTCTATGCACTCAATTCTACAATTGCAAAATTCCAATAGAATAGACCAGGTCTTCGGAAATAGAATCCCAGAAGCAAGGGGCCCTGGGCATTGGGACAGGGAACAACATTCCTTTTAAGGTTCTCCATATTATATTACGAACCCGCATATCTACGAACTTGTCCATGTTCTAGCCTCTAGAGAAAAGCCCCCTTAGTTTAGCCCGTATCTATGTCTACTTGAGAGGTTCTCTATATTTTTCCAACACAAAGGAGAGCATTGCTATCCGCTATCAGAGCTTTTTCTTTTTCTGATTCTAAGTTTATAATGTTTGACCCGACCAATGTGAAGCCTCAGCTTCCCCACTCTATTGCTTTCTAGATTCAAGTCTCGTATTATGATATGAACATATTAAGGATAGTGGTGGATGAAGGTGCCTCTACATGTTTCATGTCATTGTAATGTTGGTGAGCTATTGGCAAGTATGCCTTAATTAGGACCTTGTTGTTCCTTTGCCCACCATGCTCAAGGCTTTCAATGGGCACTCATTCAGGCCTCACGGGGTGATCCCCTCTTTCCCTATGCAATTAGGGGGAAAAATGTTGTGTGTTGAAGTAGAAGTGGTCAATGCTCTTCTCAATTACAATATTTTTGGGGGCCGAAGTTTATAAAGTTGTACATAAAAAGATTAGGGAATTTGGCTAATAAACATGGGGACAACAAACGGGGGTGGGGCCACAAATTGGGATAGTGCAGCGGGAACACATTCAGTACGAGAACACATTTAATTGCAGCAGGAGGGAATCTACCCATTCCCTAAAGAAAAACCAGTTTAATCCATGTTAGTTTAGTTGGTTGGGACATATTTTTGAAACCTTTTCATTTTACTTTTTTCCATAGTAAAAACTGAATTTGGACGGGTCCGATTCCAATCCCCACTGATATATGCTGGGCACATAAACGGAGTAGTCCCCAGTGTGCGAGATTGTAGATAGTATCTACAATTCCCCTAACCTATTCTCCACCCATTCATAGATTGAATTCTTCCATGTACCCATATTTCCAAGAAGTACTAGCCATATGGACTTCCATACTTCCATAAGGTCTTAGGCCGTACTACTCCACTATGTCCTTTCGTTCGGTCGGTAGGTCTTAGCAATAATAAGGGTACTAGCTCTAATGTGTGTGTTGGGATGGGACCAGACAACAACACAGCATACCTCTTGTCTTGAGAGACAATAATGAATCTTATTTATGGATGGTGCTAATGCGAAACCTCTTGAGACAATCCAACAATGCCTATCCTCGTTTTTGGCTTTCGTCCATAGGCCATGGACCTAAGACTCAGGCGAGTGTCCATCTACCTATGGCTGCTATGACTTAATAAGAAGATCTTAGGGCTTACTGTACGGACTGAAGTTCTTACCGTACCGTAGAGCTTTGGACTAAGACGACTAGGGACTACAGAGATAGGGCTATGGATTCCCCATTAGTCCTTATAACAGCCTATGCCCTTATGGTTTTTATGACCTGACAATGTTGACTATCGCTATAAGGACCGGGAGTTCTAATATGTCTTAACGGATTGGCTGCCACGAGATAGCTTAGTTCAGCTGGCCATGGGCTATGACAAGCTGGCTATTATGGGGACGGGTACTATGACTGGTTAAAATATAGATTTCTTTTTGCTTTTTTTTTACAATGGACAAGTTAAACGTATCTATGCGAATATCAGATATAAATGGATTGATCTGGTTCTGCACTACGGCAAGAGAAAGACAAGTTGAAAACAAGCTAGTTGAACTGGACTCAAGATAGAGAAATAGTTGTTAGAGTTAGTAAGAAGTAAGTTAGAGAGTTTGAAAGAGGTAGGTGCACTACTAATATCTGCTGTCCCCCGGTAGCCTCTTTTGGATCGAAGTTGATGTGAGCCTCCTTTCCACTCGAATATGGAAAACCGGAATATGGTGAACGGGGTTGTTGAAGGTTATCCAGGGGGGCCTTTCTCTCTTATTTACTAGCCCTGACACTTTCTTTTGTACTTGCCTTTGTGGGATATTTAGTTCTCCACGGTAAACTAGCATAATAGGCCTTTCTTTAGCAGTAAGTACAGACTAGACTTATACTTGCAATTATTAGAGTAGCCATTACTGGCATTTCATACTATAATTAGAAAAAAAGTTTTTGTCTTTGGCAAAGTATCATGTAGATATGCAAATCGTATGTGAAAAATAGATATGCAACACGTAGATATGTGATTGAAGTTAGAAGAAAATGGAAGAAATAGATTTAGTCCCTTCCCCTCCCCTACCAGGAAAACAACTTGGCACGAACACGCCCTTTCTGGGCAGCACAGCGGATCAAAAACTGCTGGTCACGTAGAACTCCATCCTGTTTTCACATAACTGGGACCGCACGAAGAAAAAACCAACCACCTCTAGGACACAGGGGATCTACGACTTATCACGTCCAACCGGTAACGGAGGATTCTATCCAACGGGTGGGCCCATCAAAAAGGGTAGGCAAGCTGTCTCTGCTGAGTAGTGCTTTTGGGTGGGATTACTGCTGCCCTGTATCTGACAAGTGCTTATGGGAATTGATTATTCCCCCCACCCCCCATTGGATCATGGGATTATTATACTCTCCATTTGTATTACCTATTATCCCATTGTATTAGCGGAAGTAGCCTAGGGGAATAGAGCCTAAGAAAGGGACTAAGTTTTCCCAGTGAACTGATATACTAGGCTAATAGTCAGTCTGGCTAGTGTTGTCCATGGAACCTACGGCTAAGACGACGGCAATTAGTCTGTCTAAGGCAAGTGCAAGTACTTACTCTACAGACACAGACTACAGCTATTAACTAGTCGTTGATTGTCTATACCCCATAGCAAGTCGCGAAATAGGCCTTCACACGGGGTTAGCTACTACTAAGTTGCACTAATTAGAACTAACTGCGCTTTCACTCTCCGCCAGCCATGTTTCTGTTAATGCCAGCAAGGGCGTGGAGTAAGCAACTCAAGAAAAATCAATTTGGTATCAATGGGCTGCAACTAAAGGTCAACGTATATATGGGGCAATCCAGAGAGAGATTCAACAACATAGCGTACCCATCAATCCCAGCGTAGTCTCCAAGGCCTGCAAACGTATCTATGCAAAATAGAGTATGTTAGGTGCAGACGTAGAGCATGCAAGTTCAAGTGTAAACGTCTCGATGCAAAATCTAGTTGGGCCCAGCCAGCTAAACCAGGCAGGTATGGCAGCAATAACAACAACTATATATGTATGCCTGTTTGCATCAGATGTGCAAACTCATCCATGTGAATTCAACCGGCCACGTATCCATGGCAATCCGGAGATTCAACGCCTCCGCGATATCATCGTAGTGAAAAGGTATCCATAACTCGAGATATAGGTCTAGGGTGGTAGGAGCCAGCCAGAGTCCCAGGTCCAACCCAGCGTAGTCTTCAATGCAAGTCAAAGTATCTAAGCATGGCCAAGACGTAGATATGCGAGCTTGTCTAGTAAGAGTTGTATTATACCAACTAGTGGCATTACTTCAGCAGATTGGTTTTTTGTGGTACAATGGATAAGTGTGGTTTTGTGCACACCTCCTCAAATAATCTCCATGCGTGTTCTCTTTGTTCGTGGCCAGGATCATCCCACGATGAGAGGGGAGCCTCCATAGTCTAGGTCCAAGTAGATATGGCAACTCTAGTAACAGGTATATATGATGTAGATATGCCAGTTCGAGTTTCAACGTATCCGTGGCAACATCATATAGTAACTAGGTATTATCCGAGGATAAAAAGTAAAACGTCTTTATGCCAACATCGTATATGAAATCGTATGGACTAGAAGCAGACCAGATCCAAGCAGCAGCCGGGGATCCTAGCGTAGTATCCAATCCTGAAAGCCCCAGTCAAATAGTAGTCCGAGTAAGTAGTAGAGATGCTAGTTCAAGCAAGTGTAAAACGTCTCCATGGCGAGCTAATTTCCGCCCATAGTAGCATACATGGTCAGCAGGTAGACCAGGTAGATCTAATAGGTGCAAACTTATCGATGCCGATATAAGAGTAACCAAGCGGATTCGCGGATTCTCTGAGCCCATTCATCAGGTCAATGCAGCACAACTAGCTCTGGCATAAACTCTTCTAGTTCTAGTAAGAGCCTACATAGTCCCAGGTCCTAAGTTTCTATGCAAAATCGTGTCAACGTATCTTTGCCCTAGTTTGCCTAGGTAGTTAGCTTAGGTTAACACGTATCTATGCCAACATCATATATATGAACAAACATTGGTAAACTGCTTCTTAGGTCTGGCTGCTATGTCGAGGTCTACTGATTAGGTTGACCAGCCCCAGCTAGGAGGTGTCTTCTCCTTTTTGAAAAGGACACAACAAGAAGCTTTATTTGATAGAGCAGCTCTGCAGTTGTTCTTATTTTTTTGTCATTGAGCCAGCACCAAACCCGGGAAAGACTTATTGACAGACCACGATAGAAGGGAAAGGCCCCCAGATGAGGATAGAAAGCCCCCTTCACCTTAACCAAGTCCACGTACACCAGGCCGCCCAGTCTGCCAAGCAAGGAACCCGCCAAGTAAGGACGCACAGTACGCCAAGTCCACCTACCCCTATGGCAATATACTCCTATGGCAATATACCTGAAGAACTAGACCTGGTAGCCCTAGACCATTAAATGAATGAATGCACTTAGTGTAGTGAGTTGGGACTTCCTTACTTAATAACTACGACTAGCTGCACTGGCTGACTAGAGCCTCAAGCAATGAGACTTCAAATTATGAGCCCTGATAGGCCTTCAATCAATCTTGAAATAAAGCTCTTGTCGATCTGAGCGTGGCCGCAGCTGGGTAAAAAAAAGACATAATAGCATAAGTAAAAGCATGCCAACGTTTGGTTTTTCTAATTCTATCCTACCGGGTTTTATTCTCGCAGATCCATGTCCATGTTATGAAAGCCTCGTTTCTTATTCCCGCCATAAAGCAAGTTGCTGGGTTATACCCGCCTGCCTTTTGTACCGGCCTTTATTCCATCCAGCCTTCGCATTTCATTTCATAGCCCTCCTCGGTGGTTTCTCCCCTGCCCCAGCAAGTGGCGAAAGCAATCGGTGGCATCTTGTGCCTTTAATAGATAAACATTATGGAATGGTTATGTTAAGTAAGAAGAAAATCCAGTTTGAGTCCCCCGATGATAAAATGGATTCATCGTCCCTCTCCCTTATGGTCGAGCCTGCTTACGCATCCTCAAAAAACGAGGTTTCGCAAAATAAGAACATCAAATTTGAAGGTTTTAATAAATCTGGACCAAGCAACCAAATGGGTGCAAGCTATTGGTGTGTGATATGCCCAGGCAGGTTCACTGCGCGTGTATTTGTAGGCTACTGTGTTTTCTACGCTATATCTGTATTAGACGTATATATATACTTTCTGTGTTTGTTTGTGTATTTGTCTGTATGTCGCCATTGCACTAAGTGCAGGTAGGAACTATAGTTCTATATCGGTAAGTGAGTTCGAGGTAGAGAGTCGAGGTATAGTTCTCTGTGGGGTGAGGGTCGAGGTAGATATTTCTGTAGAGTATAGGTTCAAGGTGGAGGTAGAGTAGTTTATAGGTCTATGGTTCCGTGACCACCTCCTTACTGTCACAATGAGACTGGCTATGATTGGCAATGACTGGCTTACTATGACTGGACTATGATCGGCTATGTCTGCTGAATAGCGTATGATCTTCAAATGATGAATCAACATATGTAAGGCTTCATTAATCATAATTACTTATATCCAGTCGAGGTAAAAACGATTGTTCCGTATCGAGAAGTTGGGCTATGGGGGAAACCTCTTTCTTTATTGGTAGATGTGGTCCTGCCACATTCGTCCGCCGCTGGACCGTCCATATAAACTAGAAACCTCGGCTGCCTTACTTACTTCCAGGGTGCAAGTGTAAAAAAGCAAGTATCCACTTTGTCATTTGCTCGCCTCACGTGCTAGGCACCACACTCTCTCACACATGGCAGGTGTCATACTTGGACTTATTGAGCTTGGTGGTCTAGGCCTAAGGTGAATGGCTCTACCTACCTTCCCTGACTGGCAATACCCGACCTGCGTGAATGACCACTACCTTACCTACATGAATGGCTCAACCTCCCTTCCCTGAAAGTTTATATCTAGCCCCTTTACCTTAAATGGCTCTATCCATTGCCTTCTGCCATGGGGGAGCGGAGATCAAATCAATAGATGGATGGATGAATAGATAGATAGATCACAGGCTTATTACTGCACAAGCCCCGGGTTGATTGGATGGAGTCACTTACCCACCCATTCTTTAGACCAGGAAGATCTTTACCAGTAGGGAACAGTCTCAGGATAAGCGCCCTTACCTTGTTCATACTACCCACCTGCAAGCAATAGATTATATGTTGCAAGCCCTAGAACATGAGGTCTTTGGAGGGACTGATATAAGACCTTAGAACCCACGGGTGGATGGATGGGATCAGTCACTTACCAACCAGACCAGGAAGATCAGTAGGGGACAGCAGTCTCAGAAGACCTTTCCTTGTTCATACAATACACCTGCCAGAAAAGAAAGACTTTCTCTGTAGCTGCCCTATACCATGAGGTCTTCCCAGTTAACTTCAAGTTACCTGTTACCTTTTAGAGCCACTCCTATCAGACCCTTCTATTGCTTTATCACCCACTTACAATACCTTCTATGGAGCAGCCCTAGACCAGGAAGTCCCTGTTACCAGTTAACAGTTACAGGCACCAATATCAGACCTTACAAGCAGCAACTGATTAGGGGATGGATTGTCTCTATAAGCCAGGAACACGAAAGAAAGTAGCTGTCAGGTATTGCTTCTATTAATAAATACCCTCACTCTTTCACCTGCTAGAAATAAATAGAGGAGGCCCTATATCATTAAGTCTTCCCAGTTACCAGTTAGACGCATCTTCAGGGAGTATTTCATTTCCTAAGGCAGTTCCTCCAACGATCCCACCCACACACAACTGTTGTTTGGTAGCTTTCAAAAATACATTACTAAAGTAGGCATAAGCATCTTCCCTAAAAGCAATAAAGGCTGTGTGTTAGTAGTGGGATTAAGGAAGCACTAACTTAGAAAAGCTGGAGTTGTGCGAATACGGGAGTGCAAGTAGTAAAGAAAGCTAATAAGAAGATTCATAAAGTCAGATATGGCATAATCTAAAAGAGGTGCCGCTTCCTAAAGAAGATAAACAAGGAAGGTTGTTTCTCAAGCCCGCCGATATGACATATCTAAATCTAAAAGGTGTTATTAATAAAAAACATATAGAAAGGCCCGATCCGATCTAAACCGGTTGGCTTGTTGATAAGATAAAGAAGAAGGTTTGTGAGTAAAGACTGCGTCCCTGAACCCACTAAATGAGTATGGGTATGTCTCGCTGAACCTTGTATCCTCTAAACCACGTTCGTTTTGCAACTTCGTTTCTGCCTGCTGCCTTGCTTTGGCATCTCCCCACAAGAATCCAATAAGGTAGGTACCTCCCTCCCTCTAAAGCACCTCATTAATAATGATCGAGGGCATATGTCTAGGTTTCTAGGTGGGATAGTTCGTAAACACATAAAGAAGTAAGGGGGTAAGGGAAAGAAGGGGTTGTATAATGATCAATGCCATTCCATTCATTCTGCTCGGGTTGATGGCGATACCTCTCCTCTGAAGCGCTTCTTAATGAAGGTGGAGGGCTACCGGGTGCTAGGTCTAAAGGTGTAACTAAAAGGTTCAGGCATTTATGTGAAAGGTAGGGCTATTCCTTGCAGTAGGTTGTTCAAATTCCTTCATTGTCTAATTGTATCGGCTCGGCTGGAAGAGTAGGCCCGCCCGGTACCCAGAAGGTAATATATGTGATACCAAGCAAGACTAATTTCTAAGGCAAGGTAAGGATCTAAAGTTCCTGGTAGCAGTCATGATTCATTCCTAAAATAAGTCTATTCTCTATATGAAGCCCGTTTCTAAAGGTATAGTGGGTAGCCGCCAAGCCAAGTGATTAATTCAAGTGATATAGGGAGAACAGGTGTCTAGGTCTTCAGGTGTATAACTGTAGGTAGCAGCAGGCATTTATGTGAAAGGGGGCATATATATATATTCCTAGAGTGGGTTCTATAGGTTCAAATTGATTAATTGTATTGGCTGCTCAGCGGGAACAATATAATATTGGTACCCAGAAGTTAATAAGGTTCGTTATTAGGATAAAGTATTTCTATAAGAACTTGTGCTGTCACCCCGAGCATTCCTTCATCCAGCAAGTGTGATCAAAGCATCTCCTGGCAATGCTGTCTTCATTCATCAATAATAATAATATCTGGGTATCATCCCGGCCCGAACATGAGCAATAGTAAAACCCCTTCCCTAAGCGCATTCATGAAGGGAAGTACCCGCCCGGGGGAATATGCCTTATCCTATCCATACCTGACCTGCATGAATGGCACTTACCTAACTTGCGTGAATAGCACTTCTTACTTAGCCCTTCTCCCAGAATGTTATCTATCTAACTCTTCTAGAGAGAGGCAGGCCTGGACACACTATTGATGAACAAAGCAACTATTGGCTATGCTCGACTATAATAGATAACCGCCCTAAAAAGGAAAAGGAGCAAAGCCACTTGTCCTTCTGAGGGCAAGGGCAAATTAGTAGGTTTTTTTATATCTGGTCCACCGAACATTACATTGTGCTTTCCAAGGGGGTGGTGCTGAAGATGCCATAAGGCATCTCCACTTGAAAGTCCCCTTTAGGTTAGGTAACTTGCTTATATATATATTATTATCCTTTTATATATATAATCAATATATTGTTGCTCTTTATTTTCTGAGGGGCCATGTTTTTCTTTTCTTAATGATTTGATCGGGTTTATTTATATCTCAGTGCTATCAGAGCAATTCTTCATTGAACACCACGAAGGCAAATCATTGTATATAATGCTTGGTCAGAAATTCC
>LPNX011236600.1:31853-44909 GCA_001517045.1 Pseudotsuga menziesii | reverse complement strand
TGAAAAGGCATCGGCAAATTCTTTCTATATACTAGGATATGCTGGTCTATTATGAGAGCGGAGATCCCATATGATGGCGTACGTCTATAAATAAAGCATGGGGGGGCCAGCAGCATTGTCGATTGACCTTCCCATCCATCCGGCCTACTCTTTATTTTATAAAAACCCTAAGCCCTTATAGCTCTGCTTGCTGAGAATTACATTTAATTACAGCAGAGACATAACAGCACATTTCAGATCTGAAGCTTCATCTAAGGCATGTCAAATCACTAAACATTTCAGCCTTGCTGTCCCGGCATATAAAAACAGCTATGAAACTTTCGCTCAAAACACATGATATAAGATCTTAAAATGAAAATATGCAACAAGAGAATTTGGGACAGCAATGATACCACTTATTATTAGCACAATATGAGTTTAAAAGTACAATACCTCAACTTTGAAAAGCTGGAATATAAAGTCATTCCGCTTATCCAAGCAAGGACACCTCTAAAGCTCCTCAAACCCTAGCTAGGGCATCCACAATAACTTGTAAACCCTAACAAGCAATAACAAGGCTTAGCAAAGTATCCCACCAAACTATCTAGCCTCTCCAAGAGTCTCCTAAACAACTAGAATAAAACCAAGCTGTCCAACCCTTTATCCACGTGCATAACACAAGACAAGGAAACCCTAGCGCGCCTATCACAAGTGCGCCCTTCTTTGCGACTGAGTTTTTCTCTTTATTTGGAACTATAAGGTGCTACGCTCTTTCCCGACAGGGGAAGGACTAAATATGAACAGAGCTCATGCGAGCGGGCTTTTGACCAATCCTAAGCAGAGCTAAGGCTTTGAGGGGGAAAATAGGGGTGAAGTATAAAGAGAGGACTTCTATTAAACCTATTACGGGGTGTTCAACTGGAAAGTATTTACAAAGCCTCTTACTGTACGAAATATTGGTTTAACATAGCGCTTTTATTTGGCGATTAGTACTCTTATATTATTCAGCGAAGAGTACTTTACCTTTTAGAGGGAATAAAATATAGGCTCTAACGGGCACCTAACGAACTACTTAAATGAGTGGGCTAAAGTAATGTGGAACATTGTTATGGAGTTATTTCTTTGTGCTATCCCTAGATTTCAATTAGCGGGTGAGACCTGACGCACTTGCCTTTAACCGTTACGCAAAGGAGTGGGTAGGGATGGGACCAATTTTGAACCCTTGGAATAGGTCTTTCCTTACCAGCCTTAACTTTACGATATTTCCTTGGCTACGCTCACCGCCCCGGATGAGGGAGAATCATAAGTAAAAGAATCTTTACTTACCTTATACCGAGACAAGAACTCTAGGATAGGCAATAACTAAATAGGTCTTTCCTAACCTTAGGCAAGCCTTACCTTATACCGAACTTTTCTTTGTACCTTTGGTAGATTCGCAAAAACTCAATAGGTTGGGACTCAATAGGGCTTATTCCTTTAGTCAATTCTGTTATTTTCTTTCTCGATCAAGGAGTCATTTTGAAGAGCCCCCATACATGTATGGTTCTTTTTAAACATTTTTTTAGTCCTCAAGTGGGAGCTACCCTTCAAGTGACTCCCTACATGTTATAGACCCATACCCTTGTAACACTCTTTTGTTGTATTTATCTGCCCCCCCTGGCATCCTTGTTACCTCACAGGATCCTCCTTTGGCAACACTCTTTCTCAATAATTGAAGCGATATTTGTGTGTACAGAAAGTGGTGTTCAGATCTGGCCCCAAGTGCCCATTTATCCTATTGTAAATTACTTTTACATTTGAATAAGCATGGGAATGCCCGCCTCATTTGTCAAATAGATTATATGCTTATATCACCTCGGTCTCAATTGTCTTGCAGGTGGTCTCCGTCACCTCTTTTTAGAAATCCTCCCTCCAGGGTCATCTCTTTCTCTAACTTGTTATATAAACAAAAATTTGGGTAATAAACACATGATTTCTTTCGGCTATACGAGATGCTCCTAACCTCACACATAAGGGGGCAACTGTTATCACCTTCATTTTCATTCCCTACCATATTGAGTGTCTGTACCGGGAATCATCACCAAATAATATCTCAATTTCATAAGGCAACACATAAAATAAATCCATGACTATTTGTACCTCATTGAGCAGAGTCAAGTTCTCAATTAACCACTTTTTTATTTACGTGATCCGCTCACGTATTACTCACACTAATTGTGCGGAAAATACTTAAAGAACTGTTCGACCCGTGTGAAGCTGAAAAAGAAGTATTTATGTGGCGCATTAATGCAAACAGGTGTCAGGCCTGCAAAATTGGCTTGAGGGTGTGTGCAGATAAAAAAATGCTCTCCAGGCCTACTCCATTCATTAGATTGCCTTATACCCACGCCTATATATAAATCCCCCTCCCGGATCGGGCTTGACAAGCACCTTGGATCGACGGATGAGGTTAGGTCGGAAATGGAATGCGTAGTTACCCCGCCTCCTTCACATGAACTCTGAAACACGCGAGACCGAAGTCCGGGCAAGTCCACGAGCCAACCTTTCTAATCCTCTGATTCTTCTAGTCCAATCTAAGTAGGTTTACTTAGTCGTTCCCACCCTAGCAATGGATTTATGAATGCCCCCCAGGGAAAACCCTTATTAATTGGGGTCAACCTGAACCCACCTCCAGCTAGTGACGCTTCGGAGACAGCTAGTCATGCATTGAGAGCCAGCTCTCTCAACCCGGGTCCAGAGCAGGCTTAGCAGATGGAAACAAGCTGGTTCGATTTGTCACGGGCAGCTAAATGAATGTTGGGTTCGGCTATGGACGCGGAGAATGAATAAATAAATTGAGAGTTTCTATTTCCCAGCAGGGGTGGTAAGAAGTAGTTTCATTCGCTAGGTGGGTTTCCAGAGCTCTTGGAGGTGCTTATCTGCCCGATCAATGAAGCTATAGAGCAGCTTTATTCCCCGCAAACCTATCCTAGGAACGGTGCAATGTCCAACCAAACTTGTTCTTTAGCCACTTTTCAAATAATAAATCGTTCAAGACTGCTTAAATAATCGTTCTGGAATAATCGCTGCCAGCACAACCTTATTAATTACTTACTGCCCGATAAGGAGACGGTCTCATAGAGATATAAGTCAGTGCCAAAGAATTTATCCTAATTTACGGACACGATCAATAGGAGATAACAAGATAGATCAGGGAAAGATTGGTTGGTTGCAGCATTTTAGTTATGGAACAAAACCGCTACCTGTGGTGGTTGGTGGCGGCATGTAGCAGCTATTCATTGAAATGAGCCGCATATTTGTTTCAACACACAGAGAAGACTGGTGTTAGCTTATAACCGGATAGAGCTTCAACCGGGGTAAACCCTGGTCTCACCGAGTGATACTTTGATTAGTTTCACTTCGTTCAACCTGGAAGGTTTGAAGGTATGCTTCGTTCAACCCAATATGGCCGGTATGCTTTCTCTCATTACTTTGTGATTGGGATTGCATCTTATGTGCAGAGCGCGTGTATGTATGCATACCGGATAATATATGCCAAAGAGAATAGAAATGCAGTGGCAAAAGAAACATTGAACCTTCTGAAGAAGTACGCGTCGACATCTTATATAATGGTTCAAAATATGCTCAACGGGTTTAATAATGAGAGAGTATACCACGTAGGTGTGCTGTAGCACCCCAACAACACCTCAATCAGAGCATTATCCGGCCTTCATACCAAGGTTATGGCTCATTCCCAGTTGATTCTGTTGATTGATTGCCCGTTTGTGTGAAGGATTGGCTGAGGAGTTTCTTGAAATTAAACACACGGTTATATATATATATTATACACTCATACGTTAGTGTGAGGGAGCGAGCCCTCAAATTTGTGCAATAGTCGGTGAGTTTTTCCAAACGAGCGTAGTCTTTCAGGTAATTATTCCCAATAATGATATGTCCCTACGGTCCTGGCATAAACTCTTTCCCCGCATACCTTAGAGAGAATACCCTATAGAAATACCTGGGAGGCATATTCCCACTTATTCATACCAGAGATTGATTCATTCTCTTTCTTCACCTAGTCTTTTACCTTTACTTACGGGGATCCGTCTTTATACCCTTGTATCCTTGCCCTCAAAAGGACAAGCCCTCCGGACCTTACAGGGACCCGTCTTTATACGTATTTATACCCATTATTAGATACAATTAAACAGTCACTGCCTTTGTCTTACAAGTTACGCATTGAACGGAGAGACACAAATACAGAACGACGTAGGCCCACGCAAGGAACCTTCATTCACTACTTACCTAAGACATTTTAAGAAGGAGAATCACTCTATCCACCGAATACCGAATAAAAAGGTTAAGATGTAAAGGTTACCGCAGGCTCCAGGAATAGAGAATACAACTGTTACAACCTACCTTTGCTCTTTTACAACCTCTAGATACTTACTTACTGCCTCACACTTAGACTTACAGCATTGGATTGCATGCATGGAAGAGCTTCACATAGAGGAGAGGAGCATTGGTGCACGGGCCTTGACGAGACAGCATAGCATTCATGGGCTTCAACTACAATTGCTGAGAGATTCGTACGTACTTGGGTACCACTAGTGCTATTTAGACTATTCGTCTTTACCTTTACTGTTACCAACAACCCTGTTCTCTTTACAAACCTTTTACTCCGTGCCTCACTTACCCTCACATCTCCCAACTAGCATTCCACCGGCGTTCAAATAGAAGAACATTGGTGCACGGGCGTTCTATAAAACTTCCTTAAATACTTTGACTTGGTACGGACGGCACTTAGACCTTTGCTATTACTCTGCCTACTTGCTTTAACTTATTTTAGAGACCGCTCAGTTGTGGAATCGTCGGATCGGACCCTATGGATGATTCATTACTGCCAGAATACTCCAGAGATTGGACGAGCGAGCGAGCTTGGGTGGGCACTTAGACCAGTCGTATTAACTTTTAGATACCGACTTTTGCCTTTACTTCATGTGCATCATGCTATCAACCTGGGTGGGCGTATTAACAAGCCTTTAGATAATAGATAGAACGGGTCCATTACCTGAACTTAGACCATTGGGGCGATAGCACTTTCTTAATGAATCTTACTTGGGGACTACTATGACTATTGATACCTTCTTCCTACTTACCACTTTATTGTTACCAATCACCTTACTTACTTTTACCTAAACACTTCCCTCATTAACCTCATTAATCGTAGATACCACTATGATTTTGTCCCGGCCGAGCATTGCCCAGGATACGATTCAGGAATTAGTAACAACCGCATTCCTAGTAAGAGCCCTAATCCTAATAGCCTTTACTTTTAGTCTCTGCTACCAACTACCCACCCACCTATAGAAGACCTTATTACCCTACTTACTTATCACCTATTGCATCAGCCAGGAATGCTTAGTAGCAGCAGGCACTATTGATCTTTTCGAGGGGACTTCATCCGGCTACCAGCCAGAATACGATTTCTTCATGAAGACAACAAGCATTGCCAGGAGATGCTTTTCTCAAACTTGCCTTTATGAATCTTAGGAGGTATCACTATTAGGACCCTCTTCTCAGAACGGGAGTTGACTATGCAATTGTGGGGCAAGGGGAGTGCTATTTTCACTATGTGCCCGGGACAAGGCTATGTGCAGTTAGTGAATGGCTTCTTTGTGCTTTTATGTGGCTCTTTCTTTGAATGATGAATATGTGCAGTGAGTGCTTCTATGTACAGTGAGTGAGTGGCTTTTTTGTACGTGCAAACCCGGTTAGTTTCCCGTGTTACCGTAAGAAGAGAGAGCCAAGTTGACAACAGACAAGTGAGAAATACCCACCCATAGTGAATCTGTGAAAACACCTCAAGGACACAGTCATGCCTACCTGTTTCTATCTTGCTTTATTCTTGCTGGCTCTTTTCGATTAACCCACCGAACGAGAGAATAAATGTACCCTACGGGGTTGCACGTACAGAACACAAGGTTACCGGAAGGCAAGTAGTACCTAATGGCTAGTTATTACCTTATGGAGTCCATACCTTTAGGACACAACCGTAAGGAAGTATATATGGATGGAGACTAAGGCAAGTGTCTATATGGATGGATAACTTCCAAAGGCTAGTACTTATTATGGCTTTCACTCTTATAACTATGACTGAAATTAGAAGCTATGACCTTTTGTCTATGTCTGTCTATGTCTGTCAGTATGGCTATGTGAGGTGATTATGTATCTGCTATGTGAGTTGCTCTATGTGCTGCAATCTCTCTATGTTAGGTGCTCTATGTGCCCGTGAAAAGCTATATGTACGCCCGTGAAAAGCTATATGTACGCCCGTGAAGAGCTATATGTAACAATTCTCTTTTTGCTGGTCCATACCATAAAGAGCTAGATATAATAATCCAGGGAGTGCTGGACTCATTCGCTGGCTGATCAATAGAAATCAATGCACTTACTGGCTGCTCAATCGTTCCTGCTGGCTCTGATCTATGGCAGCAATTGGTAACATGGGGAACAGATATCTGTTCTGTTGTGAACATGGGGACCTTTTATTCTATATATTATTATGCAATTATCTTAGATAAGATACTGCCTTACAGTAAGCTCTCCATTGTTAAAACCTAGAGAAGATGCAAGTATCCTATTAGCTTACGAGAGTCTCTCTGCTATAGCTTCCGAGTAAGGTACTACTTCCATATCCACATGCAATCTACTAGAGCTTCCGTCTGTAGACTGACGAGTAGAGACTTACAAGTAGTAGCTGTAGTCTTAAGCAGCCTTAGAGTTAAAGCTTGAGCCAAAGAGTTCATGTCAATAAGCCTTAATAGAAAAGCCTTAATAGAAGAGCCTTAGTCTTACTTATAGGCCATCTCCATAAGGCCACTGAGCACTAAAGACTTCTAGTTGTGTCCATTATTATATATATTAGAAAGAAAAAGAAACCTTACTTTTAGCTGAGCTAAAACGAAGAGGTACTACTTGCCCTAGGGTAACTAGCCCGCCTTATTAAGGTATAGCCTTTGTTTCCATAGCAGTAACTCCATGGAGTGAAGGCCTTAGAGTGAAAGTTGTCTACTTGTGCACCCTTCTCAGAATACATTTAGTATAAATAAATATGTTTCCTCGAAATAGAAATAATTACTAGTTATGTAATGACAGTGAGAGTTAAGCTAATACCTAATACCTAATGACAATGGGGTAACATATTACTAAGCTAAGCAATATAAATAAGAGAAAGGACCCATATTTAGACTATTCCTTGTATATCTAAAGTTGTTATTGCTGTATATCTAAAGTTGTTATTGCTGTAGTTCAACTAGAGTTTCAATATCCCTATAGAGTTGTTCAACCCGAGTCCTGATAGTAACTCTAACAACTCTTTCTAATTGGCTTTCTCCGTTCTTATAACAATCAGTAAGAGCCTTAGTCTTAGCTCTGTCCCATGGGGCCTCTATACTGGAGTAGCTTAAGTCTTGCCGGTCTTGCCTTAGTTTCCGTCCTAGTACTTGCCATTCGGTAGAGAGTATTGTTCGAGTATAGGTCTGTATCAAGTATTGTATAGAGATATATTCTTGTTATTTTCAAATATAGAGAGTATTTTATATCGATATAGAGATTTATATATTGATTATAGAGATTTATATAAATTGATATATTGGACTTGGTGGGCTTTATTAGGCAACTTTGCTATTGCGAAGCCTGATTCAACTAGCTCTTCTGGAACTAACAATTCTTTCCTGCTGGCTCTGATCCACTAGAAGCTTCCGGTAGCTGTAATGACAGAGAAAGATTTTGTGTAGTTCGTGTAGAGAGTTCTTTTTCTCGAGATAGGTTCTTGTTTACTTACTTTAATTAGTAGCCCTCTTATTAAGCTTCCGAGAGATAACTACTAGACAGTAAGTACTACTAGCTTTAAAGACTGCACTTCGCCATGATTGCGTTATATATACATTATTATACAACAATAAGCTAAGCACCACCTCTAGTAGTCTTAGTCACTTGCCCTAGTATTAGCCCATCGACCGAACTGCCTGCCTTCTCCCGATGACTTACTTACCACTAATCTATACCCTGTCGACTTGCAGCTGCTTTGACCCGCCAGGAGATCGTATACGAAGATTATGCTTCGACCTCTTACTGAGATTGACCTTCTTCCCACCACCTGACGAACCCACAATCCAATAGCTAGGTCTATTGGTGGGGTAAGGTAAGAAAGCAAGGGTAAGCAATGCCACAAGTTGGGTAAGCGAGCAATCACTGTGTCCTGTATGTTGTGTTGTGACCAAATAGTGATGAGACAAGCAAGTAGGTTCCACGTTTTCCATAAGGAGAAAAGCAAGTCTCAACAGAGACCAGGTTTCAGACCCAATCGTGGGCAGATAAGGTCTTACAGAGTTTATTGGGGTTAGATCGAAGGTCAGATCCTAGTAAGGTGGAAAGATCTCAGGCGGGCGAGAAAGTCGAAAAACAGCAGCAACAAAAAGCAAGCAATCCTATTTAAGCAAGTGCGTTTTGTGAAACGTCCGTGAATCTCTGTCTGTTGAACGCCCAATCAATGTGAGGCAGTTAAAGTAATGGAGCCCCCCCAGCCGGTCTATAAAGGGTTGTTAAGAGAAAGGTAGTAGGTCGCACAAAACTAAATGCAAAGTGCTTTACTAATTAAAGGCTGGTCAAAAGGCAAGGTTGTTGTTGGTAGCATTAGGTGTAAAAGAAAATAATGCAATTAGGCATATAAAGTCACAATAAAAACCTTTCCTTCCTCCTCCTTCTGTGGGCTTTCCTTGGTGAGGCTGGTGTGGGTAAAGTTACAGGTTACGGGGTAAGGCTAAAGGTAGAAGGTCAAAAGGTATCAGGCGGCAGGCATATTGAAAGGTGCTCAAGCTAAAAGGCAATTGAATCCATGTGGCCTGTGATAGTACAACTTGAAAAAATGGTAAAATTTCTGAAATAGACCTTCACTTTCATACCCCCTATGAGTGCACTACGTTCCTCGGACCCACCCCCAAAAGAGGTTGTGAGAAAGGGAAAAAGAAAAGGTGCGTAGCGCTTGTCCTTCCGAGGGCAAGGAAAAGAAGGTTTTTCATATTCATTACCATCTGAAGAAGTTATTGCCTGCACCGAGGCCGGGTAGGCCATATCTCAATCAATATAAAAAGAAAGAGACTATCTGTCAGCTTTCGTTATATACGTAATGATACCACAAAAGCTCATAAACTTCTTTCATTTACTAACCATTTGAAGAGCTGAGTCCAATTGATGATGTTGAGGAGCTGGATTATTTGTATTTTGCCGGGGGTATTAAACCATGATTACTCTGCCCACCGTTAGTCTTAAACCGAAATAGAAGGGAGAGGAGGGGAGGGGATAGAGTCAGAAAGGAGCCAGTAGCCTAAGCCAAGCGATAAAGTGAGTGAACTTGATGACTGATTGATTGATTGAATTTGATCTATTGCCAATCTTATGCCAGGGGTGATACAACGGACGGATAGGGCCAACAGAAAGAGAAAACCCGACGGAGGAAGGCAAGCAGGGAAGGCAGACTGACATGTGGAAGAGAGAGTAGTTCTAGTTCTTCTCTTTCCCATGTAATCTCCCATTCGATAGGATATTATGCAATTATCTTAGATAAGAATAGGTATATCTAGGAGTTAACGGAAAGCGGATTGAACTGAACAACTCTGGAGAACTTACTGATGTTGGAGACCCCAGTGTAGTTCATATCTAGTGCCAGTGGTGATCTAGCTCTTGTTTAGCCCATTGTCTTGTCGTTCACCTTAGGTTCCCGTGTCGTTAAAGCAAACATAGAAGCGATGTCATAGAAAAGCAATTCGTGTCACTAGAAACGTTGTGGAAAAGGCTTCAGTAAGCAGTATGGGTCAAACAGTAAATCAAATCTAGCAAGCCCTATCTCAAATAAGGAGGTAACACGGTCTAATCGTATAAAGGTTCTAGGTGTGAGATAGGTGTTAAAGACTTGTTCTGTTGATAGGCTCCTGGCGGAAGGCTGATTCCTTCCGGTGTACGTGTTGGAAAAATAGGTTACGGGTTCAAGGTTTCTGGCAAAAGGTTATAGGCCCTTGTTGAAAGGCTAAAGGCTGATGATGCAGGCACCTTCCTAGTTTGAAAGGCTTCTGTAAAAAAGGGGCCTATGGTGACTGTTGAAAGGTTTCTGGCAAAGGGTTATAGGCAAAAGGTTTCTGGCAAAGGGCGGGCATCCGTTGTCGGTGCCAAGGTCTTGTAGGTCTAGAGAGAATAGATCGGGCTAGAAGCAATTGGGCAGTTCAAAAAATTGATGCCTTAAATACCAAGTTCACACGAAGGGTATATCAATTCTATAACAAGCTGTTGTAAATCATTATTAGTCGTTGTCTTAATCTAGCCATTGTCTCGGCACATGTTCTCGCGTAAAAGGTTCGACCAACTTTCCTCGGTTTATCCCAGCTCTCGGGTTCGCCCAGGCAAAAAGCAAGCGAATAGAAAGTCTTTCCTTCTGGGGTTAGGCCCAGCATTCCCTTCCTCCGTTGCCTCTTAGTTTCATAAGGATAGAAGCTTTCCCGGCCCTGAGCTCCCTTCCATTAGGCATTTTAAGCTATCTGCTATTATTCCTCTTCTAGTAGCTAGGTATCTAGATCGAGTATCATACCATTTTCCAAAGAAAGATAGTATGCTAAAATGGTATGCTAATATGGTATGCTAATATGGTATGCTCTTCTAGGGATAGAGCACTCTGTAAGAAGGTAGTCTGCCCTCCATACTAAGCTAAGGTCTGCCCTTTCTATTAGCTATAGTAGCTAGATGGGAATGTAGCCTAGCTGCTAGTAGCTCTCTTCTTATAGCTCGGTAGTTGGATGTTAAATAATTCCTTTATGGTTAGAGCAAGCTAGGCCATATAATAATGGTATTATATCGATCATTTCTTTTTGTTTCTCTTGCTAGTTGCATGTAGTATAGAATCTATCTCCTGCTTTCTAGATGTAGCTTCCCTTCCTTTCTTCAGGTTTAGGACTGGCTATGAACTTCCTTACCTCACTGTGAGTGTACTTAGGACTCACCGCTTCTAGTTTTTAGTTGGATGTAGCTAGGGTAGGTAGATTCTGGATAGATAAACCTGAGACTTCTTCCCGTGGGCTTAGAGAGTAGTTCGAAGGATAGAAAAGAATGTATTCGATGGTTTAAGAATTCCTTTGGTAGTAGGGATGGCGCACTCTTTCTTCCATTGTATCAGACTCTCGGACTGCTATTCCCGGCCGCTTTCAGTTAGTGTTCGGTGCTTAGTGATCCCTCGCTGTCTGGCTGGAATGGTGGCCTATTACTTATGATGACTCGAGCTCTTCTTCCCGAGTATCCCGCCTGACTCTATGCTTATAGCACGCGAGGACAGAGCAGACCCCATTAGATGGAGCTAGGCGAATGGTGAAAGGCTAAATTCAATGCTCTAGGCAATCCATCTCAGAGTGCATCTTACAACCGATATTTCTTTCCTAAATAGGCATTGCAGCTCCAGCTCCTAGGGCTTCTTTCTTGGCAGTAGGTCTCTCGAGCCTAGAAAGCGAAGGAGAGGCGCCATACCCTTGCCCGATGCGGACAAGCACCGTAGGACCTTATGAAGATAAAAGAGATAAAAGTAGATGGGCAGCCAGGCACAAATGGGAGCCAGGCTCCGTAGCATCGAGTCTCGATAAATTCACCCTGCTCCGTGGAATGAATGTGAAAATCAGTTCAGTCGAATGAATGTGAAAAGAATCAGAAAGAATCCGATTCTATAGCGATCCCCTAGATCCCATAGAAAGGGCTGCTCTGGGACCATTCCTGCCGCAAGTCAGTAATGGAGGGGTTAATCACTCCTTATCGAGCTAGAAGCACACTTACGGGAGACCTCTTATTCCCACCCAAAAAAAAGCCCCATCGGGGGGACTTGGTTCGCTACAGGACAAGGGCGGAACTGGGACCAGTCTCGAGGGCAGAATAGCTTCTTCCATGTAGAATGAATAAAATAATCATTTGCATAATCGGCTGATGAAGAGTTCCCTGGGTAGACGATTTTCCACGTGGCAAATCAACAACAAAGGCAGCCCCGGGCGGCGACGACGACCTCTTTCCTTTGTTTGGCCTGACTCCGTGCTTTGGAATGCCTCTGGCCTTTCCAATGACTCTTCGGGCCTTTGCCCTTTCTCTTTGCTTTGCCCTTTCTCTTTGCTTTGCCCCGCCTCTTGCCTTGCGCCTTGGACACCCTCTTGCCCTTGCACTTGCACAACGGGGGCTTGCCTCTTGCCTTGACCTTTTGGACTTCTTAAACTGACTAGCAAATGTAGGGTTAAACTGACTAGCAAATGTAGGGGGGGTCTAGGAAGGGAAGCTGGAACCCACTTAATAAGACTAATAGATAGGCACACCGGAAGGGAGGGCCTTGTCTTGAGTTCCTATGTCTCTCTTTCTTAGGGAATCAAGATTAAGTAACCAACCCAGGAGATGCCATACTTTCTGCGGCCAGGCATAAATTAGAAAGTGAGGACACCGTCCCTCTTATCTGGATCTGTCTTTCCCCGGTCTCTGTTTTCATTTCTCGGGTATCATACGATTCTGCCATACGATTCTCTTTCTTTTTTCTCGGTGGAACATCTTAAACTCTTTAGGACTTTCGAATGCCTCTCCCTTCCTTTGGAATTCGTCCTGCCTTGGCACTTTTGTCACCAACCTCTCTTTGTTAAAGGGTAAAGAGGACGCGCACGTACCAAAGTGGAAAGATTCGTCCAAAAGGTACAGCAAGTTACAGCCCCCTAGGAAGAGGGTAAGGCCGCTCAAATGGAGGCTTGGCTTTAAAGGTTTCTTTACTTTGAGAAATAAGCGCCAACTATTAATATTATTAGTCAAAGTAAAGGTGCGCAGGTTTGGAACCCGTTTTCGGAGCTGGCTGCAAAGCCCTTACGTCATAGGGGTAGCGGCATATTGTACTAGATCCGTAACCTATAGCATCATTAGTAGAGCTAGCGGCAGATTCTTTAGCACTCGTACCTTCATTATGGATTAACTAGCACGAGTAGCGGCTTCAGTAGCTTATCCAGGGTACCTCCAGTAGTGGAGGAGGCAAAGCACCAGTGG